>MNCI01008940.1:129162-189071 GCA_015680685.1 Gnetum montanum | reverse complement strand
ATGGACTAAGCTAAATAGGACTTTAATTATTGTTAAATGTTTAAATGCTTTCTTAGACAATTAATCACTCTCAACCCTCAACTCTCCTAGTTAAGTGCATTCAGTACGACCACTTCGAGCACGTGTGCTATGCTTGGTAACCCAGTAACGAATAGCATTTGGTAATTTTAGTAGCGTTGCATTGGTTCAAGGTGTGTACGAAAAGTGGGAACGGATACTGATGCTAGGATGATTAAAGCTTAGGTAGTGAAAGTTAGTTACTTAGTCTCTTCACCCTTTCCTCTCTTAGCATAGGTGATAAAAAGATAAAAGACATAAAAATCATATACCTCAGACTTACTTAACCATACAACCGTGAAAATACAAGTAAGTCTGGGAAGACAATGATTGATTAACCTCAAGTGTTCCATAAGGCGCATAAGCACTTAGTCCTTGGAGTTCGACCGGATCGCGCGTGAGATGCTCATATTCGTATGGTTGAGTGTAGGGGTACCTCACCACTCATCAGACCTTATGCTACTCCTAACAATAATAAGGAAACCAATTATTTAACTAATTAACAACAAAAAGTAAAGTCTAAACTAGCCTATGTGTGATGAGTATCCATTCCTAACCTTCCATACATGCCTTAGACTTCATGCAACTATTGCTGGGATTACCAAGTGTACCATTATTGAGCGTACCAAATGATAACACTATTGGGTTACCAATTAATTACACTTACGTGCTTGTGATTAGTCATACTCATTCTGCTTAATGAAAGAAACAATAAAGAATAATAAATTATAAACATTAACTAAGGAAAATAGTAAGCATTTAGGTAATTAACAATAATAAAGCTAAGTGGACACTGTTATGATGGAAGTAATCTCGATCTCTATTGCCAAACATATAATGTGTCCAAGTATGTCATTCTTGAATAAGGATGTGGTACAATCACTTAACATCATACTATAGGCATTCATTAGAAAAAAATTAACAAAACTTTTCCATGTCTATCTCTAAAATCTATAAAATCTATATCCAAACTGTGCACCCAAGTGTTGTATTTATAGGCTAGCATAGATGAGGTGATATCAAATCCCTAACATCAGAGGCTGTGTCTTGATATCGAATACCCAAGAACACAGCTCTAATATCATATATCTGATATCGAAGCCCTACCAAAACATGACTCATCATACCCCCATTGCTAAATGAAAACTCATCCTTGAGTTAAAAAAAATCATAAACAAGTTCTATATAAAATATTGGGAAGGTATGAGATCATTGACTAACACACCAATTGACTCTTTCATGTCACAGTGGTGTTTTATAAAATATGAACACAACATGACAAAACAACAAAATTGGGGAAGCTATGTAGTTCCTGAAGGTGGTGACTTTTCCATTGGCCACTTCCCCTTATTGTTAAGCTTCTGGAATCTCTAACAATTTAGGAGTGCCTGCAACTTCTCCCCCTCTATTCTTAGGTCATGCACCATCTAGGTTGATGATCCAATGTGTGCGGGAGCTGGTATATCCCATAGACATGGTAGCTAAAGGAACATTTGATTGGCTTTCACATACCATGCCATAAACTACCTCCATTCCTCCTCAAAAGCCTTGGCCTTTCTCTTAATTCATGATAATCTATTAGTTTCTTGGCCAAGTCTAAAGCCATATCTCTTTTCCCATGGTAGCAAGCCTTAATTATTTCTAGTTTCAAGTTTGCCACATGAAGTTTCTCTAGAGCATCTTTTCTATCTACAAACTCTTTCCCATATAAAGCATAACTGACTACTACTTGCTATTCTAGTTCATTTCTAGGCCGACCTGCTATTAACATGGCCAAGTTACCATAATGAAGGTTAGTTAATACCATGTACTCCTTCAAATCCTCAATCTATAGGTCCTTTTTTTTCACTTTTGCTTAGTGGACCAAGGCATAGCTATCCAAGATGAGTTGCTAGTTAGGATTCTATGTTAACATGGAATTGATGCAAGCCTTTGCCATATGGATTTCTTTTTCATTGATTTGCTTGTACATGCCAATCTAATCCCAAAAGTGCTCTTTTAACTTCTCATGCTTTTTGGCCTCGTTTGACCATGCGCTCATCTCAATTGTAGTCTTCTAACATATAGTGCGTACTTCCTCCATTGAGAGGGTTTGGTTCTCTTTGGCCAATCTGCTTATATCCTGGTTGATCCTCACTAGTTGCTCCCTCAACAAGTGGATACTATCCTCTAAGATGTATTTCTACTTTTTAATGGTGGTCAACTTTACGTTGTTAGCAGCAAGCTACTTGTTTTCCTCCTGGGTAGTGGTTAGTACCTTCGCATGGGCATATGCTTAGGCTTTGGTGGTTGAGGCATTTTAAACTGCTTTCTCTTTTTCCCATTCAACTTCTTTATTTTGCTTAATCAATTGGCCCAACTTCTTTGTTCAAAACTACTCCAATTGGTTAGGCAAATGAATTGGAAAGAATCCCTTCTTTCGACCCTTAAGGTAACAAGCTCTTATTGCAATCAGTGTACCTCTACTTCTGCATGCTCTACCTTGGGCTCCACCATGTCCAATTTTCCTTTGGTGGCTATGAGGTCAGATTAAACTACAGTGAAATCACTAGAGATGTTGAAGAGGGTTATCATGACTTGCCTAGTCGATAGCAATCCATCAAGCATATCCTCATGAGCCGCAAGAGTCATCAAAGTCCCAACTAACATCTGTGCATCTCTAGTTTCAATTAAGTCCACCAAGGGCACAATAAGCACATTAAAGGATTCTTTGATGTGGTCTATTATAACTTCTACTATGTCTATCGCATCTTAGTGCTGCATGACCATAATTGTGGTACCTTCTCTAGTTTCAAACACCACTTGGAAAGATGCGACATTCCCAGAGATCTACTATGACCACTGAGTTGCTCCTTCTAATTGCAAAGAAATCTATCCCCTTGATGGATTGGTTGAGACTGTGGACTAAATGACAACATCAATGACTCAAAAGAGGTTGGATTCATCCTTGCTTCCCCAATTGAGACTTTTAGCAATTTGCTACAAATGGCTCATTGCATGTCTATAATCCTACAGTGGTGTTGGTGGGACTTGCGACTCATGCCATTATTCTGGTTCTTATTTTGGCTCCTTCTTTGGTTCTTGTTCTTACTCCTTTTTTGGTTCTTATTCTTGCTCTTCCCCAAGCTCTTTCCTTAGTGTTACTAGTTTGAGAAAATCAGAGAATGAAGCATTTTGGACCCTCCTAGGAACATCATTGGTGTAACCCAAGATTTTGGCTTACTTGGATAGCTTCCTAATCAAGCAAGGGAATGGAAGTGTCAACTTCCCTACCTTTCTTTCCTCAAACCACCATTGAATTTCCATAAAGTACAGTTGGGCAAGGTTGGTGTTGTATTTTCCCATCAAGATTGCACTTCCTCTAGCCATGTATGTTGATATCCTATTTAGTTCTTTAGTGGGGAAGAGGTGGTACATGTTGATTTTAAAGTAAATTCTTTCTTCCAGAGTCAGCTCATTGTAGATTTTGTCTTCTTTATTATATGCTCACTTTAGCCATAACTTCCTTATTTTTGCATCAAATCTTGTGAACATGTGTGCTACTTTGGCCTTGACATTGGGTATGTTTAGAGCCTTTGTAATGGCCTTGACTGAGAAAGAAATAGAGATTTTTCCAATGTTGACAATGGTGCCCTCCTCTTTATTGTGCCAAAATTGCTACGTCTCATTGAGGTACCATTCACCACTTTCAAAAAGAATGTGCCATAGAGGAGATGCCTAAAGCTGAGTTTTGACCACCTTAGGGACAAATTCCATGAATGACCCAAAGTTCATTTCCAAGATGATCGTGGCCAACATGGATTCCTCCTAGATGGCTTAAGACATTCTTGGGACAAAATGAGGCATTGTCCCTGTGCTTGAGCTTGTGGTCCCATAGCCTTTGCCCAGATCGACTATCTTATAACAAGGACCTCTTAATGAATGATAAATGATTGGGCCTCCTGTTGTTCATGCTTAGCTAGTGGGCCTTGTTCTCCTAGTTTGCTTTTGCCACCTCTTGGGTATTTGCTTGCACCCTGTGAAGGTTCTTCTTGTCCTCCTCTTTTTAGGGCCATCTGTAATAAATCAAGGATTTTGGGTTACTAAGGTGTTTTAAATTCATTATCAATAGGTTTATACCTTATTCATGTCCTTAGTTTCATTAAGTTCTTAATTCATTTGATTGCAAAGTTAGAAAAATTTCAAGAAAAATGCCCAAAATGTGTTAACTTCTTTTACAACTTATCGCAATTGACTTCTTTTTCCTCATGTATAGCCTATAATGACTATTATGATTCCTTAGGGGTGTTAATTAAAGATTCTAGCATGCATACAACTGATTGTTCATTAAAAAGCTTACATTTCTCAACATTCTTACCTTTATAATACCTTCTAGGTGATAACAAATTTTAAAAAATTGGTGCAAGTTTTCCACACAAGCACCTCCCCTCAACAAAATTAAACACTTTGGGATCAAATAGGTTAAAAAACCATGGAAATTAGAGAGGTATGGAATTAGATATCATGTGTGGAAGTTGGATGCACAGAGCTCTTAGTTGAGAGAGAAAAATGCAAAAACTCCCTTACCTACAAATGATGAAAATGTTTTCTAAAGAATCATGAGGGTCTTATTTATAGTTTTTTTGGACCCAACATTAGGTGCCTAATATCAAGTAGCTGATATAGACTCCCACATGATATCAAATGTTTTAAAATTGCATTTCAAGGGGACATTCAGCATGGAAAATGAAGCCTTCGGATTGGTTGGAAGGTTTCATGTACAGTTCAAAGTTTTGGGGTAAGTGAGAATACGTATTTGGGCATCAGTAATGTTGAAAAATGGAATTGTAGAAATTAAATGTTTTGGAAGATGTAAGAAAAGAGTATTGAATCCATGATATAGAACAGATAGGTTGTATGATAAAGGAAGGTTTTGAAATTGACATTTATGCACTTGGAAGGTTCAAGATGATGTAGTTGTGTTAAAAAAGTACAAGTTATAATAGTTATACAAGTGGGTCCTCCCCAAAGCAAGCTCTAGCTCTTAATTCCCTTGTATAACCACACCTAAAAATGTTTGTAGGCACCAAAGGGGTTGAATGCAATGCATACTTGTTTAGGAGAACACACATGTTAGAACCACCAATTTGAGAGAATAACTCTATGTTACACAAAACCACAAGTTATGATCATACGAATAGTGAGATGAGATGGATTTTTGAAAGGATTATAAAAATTGTGACTTGAGGTGCCTTACCATAGGCATAATGAATCCTTATGTATTATTAATGGTTAAAGTAATCATTAGCCCTTCTTTCCAAGATTCAAACTAATTCCAAAACATGTTCCGATGACATCACATTGTTTTATCTCTTTGATTGACAACCATAAGACTACCACTATTACAAGGAGTAGCATCACTTAGCATTTTTTCTAAGGGAGGAGTTTATTCATGGCACTCTATTTTTTTTTTCAATTTCTGAGAGGTCACCAACCTTGAAGCATGGGTAACATGTCTTTCAAGTGGGATCCTCAAAAAGTTATTCTATGCTTTTTCATTTTATATTTTATCTATGTCAACCTTACTAGAGGACTACCTTCAGGCATGGGTAACATGTCTTTCTAGTGACATGGTAAGGTAGCACTTATTTTACTCTTACTTCCATTTTTTGTTAGATCTACAAGGATAAAATTACAACCTTAGCAACACGATAGAACATATAGAAGTGGCCAAAGAGATTTCACAAGTTCCCTTGATGTCATACCCTTCACATTCCCACTTTCTTTTTCACTTTTCTGTTCAGGCACAATGATTACAAGTTATTTCTGAGTTTGATTATGGAAAAAGAATACCATTATGACCATGGTAAGAACCTCTTATTAATTGGATGGATGGATGACGTGGCCTCACTATCCAAATAATTAGTCCCTCATGACTTGACAACATAGAGAAAACCTCACCTCATTGGGTTACATCTTATTGTTTTATTCATAAATGAGATTACTAACAAAGAAAATGAAAAAAAAAAGTGTGGAAAAAGTTCAAAAGAATGGGAAAAAATTGTATCAAGAAATGAGAAAATGATAAAAAATTATAAAATAAAAAGATGAAAAACACTTATTAATTCTTGATTTTAGGATGGGGCATCTCCTCCATGACTAAGCTTTTGGCCATGACAAGAATTAATAAGTGGGCAGACAGGTTCCATGCATTTTTGAAATAGTGTTAGACCTTCATTTCAAGCCACTAGGTGTCTTTTGATTTAGTGGTAGCTACATAGATGGGTTGTTGCTCATACACTTGGTTGTGAAATGTATGGTAGGTCAAAATAGGGGTTATGTTAACTTTGCAGATATTTGGCCCATGACTACACTCTTTATCAAGATTAGTTATGCATGGATTCTTCAATCTTTTCATAGTGTTAGATTCATCATTTTTGTTAGGTGTTGGAGTAATGATGGATGTTGACCTTTATGTATGATTAGAGGACATTGGTTGTGAAAGGAAGGGTATTGCACTTGATTAGCATTGTGTTGGTTTGGATGAGTTAGTAGGTCCACGAGTGTTATGCTTACATGTGGGAACCATCCTAAAGAATGGGCATTTCTGAGATTGTGGTGGAGAGCTACTGACATTGTCATTTTTATGTATGTTTGCAGCATAGGTGGCATTCTTTTGTTGATGTTATGGTGTTGAACCTTCCTGTGTTGTTGGCTGTGACATGTGATGGACATGAGTATGATAATATTAAGGATATGATGGGGGGTGAGAGGTGTGAGGTGGTAACCTCATAGAAGATGTTGCAAGTTGATGATATTTGGGAGAGTGGTAGTAGTGATTTGAAGTAGAAAAAGTAGAACTAGTTGGGAAAATAGGTTGTTGAACATAGTATCTGGACAAGTCCGATTAACAATAAGGGTAGCGTTGGTTTTATGATGTCCCCTTCCCCCCACCACCTCCCCCACAAGGACTATGGGTTTTGCCACTGTAGTTGATGATAGTGTTGAGGTTGGTAAGAAGTCCCACTAGGATAGTGTGATTGGTTGTTGGATTGTCTATAATTACCTTATAAGAAAGGTATTTTCCTAGGCATTTGCTTTTGTATGAACTTTGGATTCAATATAAAAGTCCAATACTCATGTAGATGTAACATGACTGGGCAATAGTCCTTTGGATGGTCATATAGGCAGATGTCACATCCATCATCTTCTTTGGTGGCTAAGTTTATAGCCACTTCTTCTACAATCATTTTCCCTTTTTTCTAATCAGTGTTTTTACCTGTCTCTTGGCTCTTTTTCCTCCTTTTGTTGTGATCACATGATTTTTTTTGTGTTACTCTCTCCTCTACGATTTCTATACAAGTTGTAAATTTATCATTTATCCATTCTAACATCTTATCTAACCTTGCTTCAAGATCATCAATAGACTTTTGTATTAACAAGGTTTGTTGTGAAATCACCTCATCGAGAGCTGCCTCTTTTTCTTGATCATAGAGATGAACCCTCTTCTTTTGAAGAGTTGGGTTCCTGTGATATTTCTCAACATTCTCTCATTTACATAGCTCTCCTTCTTCTTTTGCCACACACTCAATTAGCCTTTGGATCTTATGGGTTCCCAATTCATATAATTGACTTTGAGCATACCTCCCATTGATCTCTCTAGTTTGACTACGAAGCCCATCTATGATGTGGAAAATTTTCTCTTCTTAAGAGAAACTATGGCTTGGACATCTATACAGCAGAGAATAATATCTATCTAGGGCCATATCTAAGGGTTCATGTTGTTCCTATTTCCATCCTTGGATTCATTTCCTTAGGTTGGACATCCTTGCATAGGTTTGGTATTTCTCATTGAAAAGTTCTAGCATTGTGGACCACCGATGGATTGAATTTGGTTTCAATGAACCATACCACACTTCAACTTTTTCTATTAGTATTCTAAAAAGAGCTTAAGCTTTTTCCACCCACTTTCAATGTTTTTTAAGATGCATGCATCATGGAAGGCTTGTAAATGATGTTGCAGATTATTTTTATAGCCTATCTCTATACCTATGTTCATCTTTATCTCTAATTTAATGACTAATTTAATTTAACTAATTAACTAATTTTTATAGGCTATTTAACTATTTAAGTTAATATTTATAGCCCCATAGTGAAGCTTTATCTCTATACCTATGTTCATCTTCATTAAAACTAGATGTTGAAGAGGAAGAGGTAGATGGGGAGCTTGGAGAATTGCCATGGTCTATTGATTTCTCTAGTGCTTCCCATGGTCTATTGATTTATCTTTTCTAGGTTTTGAGGAGGTCCTAGGCCTTAAGGCCCTCCCTGATGTAGGACTTACTCCATCTCTACTAGAACTTTCTACCTTATGTGAATGTAGTTCTTGAGTGTAATTAGGGTGGTCATAACATATGAAACCCTTGCATGAGGTTGGTGATGAGCAGTTTAGGTACCCCTATGCCCAACCACACAAATCACAAAGCATTCATGCACAATTTGATTGAATTCTATGGACTCTATGTCTTTTGGTACACTAGTCTTCTATAAAATGAACTTTGCCCTAATAGTCATTCATTTTCTTCCCAATTACACTTGTGATGCACAAAGGTATGGTTAAGTGTAATCAATGCATCTAATTTTTATTATTTTATGTTTTATGTTCTTGGTGCTTAAAATAGAGAAATGAAGTAATTTAATAACTAATTTAATTTAACTAATTAACTAATCTCTAACTAGTCCTAATACAAACATTCGATCCCACTCTCCATACACATCCTAAACCCATGTATCCACTACTGGGATTACCAAGTGCTATGCTACTAGGCAAACTAACCAATAATGCTATTAGGGTTACTAAGCAAATACATGTTTACGCTTGAAGCAGTCGTACTTATGTGTTTAATCTATTTAGCATAATTAATTAACTAATCACTTGAAATTTAATTTAGCTTAATTAATTACATAATTGATAAAAATAATAATGCATAAATAAATCATTCTCCTATTCCAAGTACTGCAAGGTTTGATCAAAAGACTCATTTTTATTGTTGTTCTCATGGGTGTGTTCAGGTACAACAGTGCTCGAATAAATATCCATATAGTTTCTAATTCTTATTGCAGGCACTCAGAGAAATATTCTAATTCTCACATGACAAAGTTGCTTGCCTATTATTCCATAATAATAATGTCTCTCCCATGTTCCACTCCCTAGTGGAAGTGATAATTGACCACATAAAAGAGGTCTTTAGTTGGTCCTATACTTCTTTAGGTGCTTGCTCTAAGAAAGAGCCAAAGTTTAACTCCTTGAGCACTATTTTTTGGACCTTCCTTGATCTAATTTGATTCAAGTAGGCTTTTGTCAAGGTCACCTCAAGGCTTACTTATTGAGCTAGTGCCTCATCTTGGTGGGAATGTTTTGTTGCTATTGTTGGTTCTGGAATATGACTAATAGATTCCACCTTGGCCTCTTTCTTAAGAGGACCTATGGTGTGGGTTGTAAGTGGTTCTTCTTGGATTTTTTCTTGGCCGTTTATCCCTTTGTGGAGACGGTCCTCCTTCCTACATGTGTTTGTATTTTGATGCCATTTGCAGTTACAACACATCCATGGATTAGTAAATATAACGTGTAACTTTGAATATTTTAGTACCTTATCTCATTAGTTAGTTATACTTGGCTAAGTTTGGACCATGTTAGATTGATTATTTTATTCTTATTTTATTAATTAATTTTCATTATAAGTATCACCATAGCTCATTGGAAGAGTTTAACTTTTATAATTTGGTGTTTAAATGTTGATTTCTTAGTTTAAACCTTTGTGGAAGTTAGAACAATGGTGAAAATGTTTCTATCAAAAATGGCATATTTGTGGCCCCCATGACTAAGAGCTTACCTCTCGTAGCTACAAGGTCAAGGAATGGAGTGATTTAGATAAATGATTAGGAAGTTATGGGCTTTGGAAGGTTTTAAGCTTTGAAAATTTGAAAAACTTCCTTGGCGTTTGTGAGCAAATGTGAAAATTTCAAAGGGGAGTCACACATATTTATACTATTTTTTGTTCTACATCGATGGGGCTATGTATATGGGGCCTCATATATGCATGGGCTCCATTGATGGAACCTCATTTACAAGGTTCTTAAACAAAATTTTGAAATGTGAATATCTTGAAAAATACAAGGAATTTTTAAAGTGAATTTGGGGTCCATGGAGTTCCAAAAAAGCCAAGAATATGATGAAATCATTTAAGAGGATCTTTGAAAGCTCAAAAATTGAAAAAATTTGATGGAGAATGTTTGCATTAAAAAAAATATGTAAAGGAGCACATGGTTGGATGCAGAAGATGGGTGTATGAAAGATTCTGATTGCAAGAATGCCCAAGGATAAGGTGCTTAACAAACCTAACCAAGAGATATACAAGTAGGTCCTCCCTATAGCAGGCACATGCCTTATTTGCCTTTGCCTAACCTCAACCTAAAGAGTTCGTGGGCCTCATAGGTAGTTAATGGTTGATGGAAGTTAAGGACCAAAAACTAGAAGATTCTACCCAAGAATTCAAGTATGTTAGACAAAGACACTAAACTAACAACATGGACATCAACAGTGAGGTGAGTTATGGGTAGCATAGATAGATGATGGAGAAGATGAAATAGAATTTTGAATTGAGGTCATAAGAAGTCCCTTATGGATTTTGTGTTTAAATGACTTGAGAAGATCCATCCTTAGTCCAAACCAAAACCAACCACTATTAGTGATGCATCACCACTCCAAGACTAATCCATCCCCTCAAGACACAAGAGTGCTCCCACAAAATAACCATCACTCCATAAAGAGAAGAAAAGAGAAACAAGAAGTGAGAGAGCACCTTAGAGGGGACCTTCAGCCATGGGTAACATGTCTTTCTAGTCCCATAACCAATGCTTGTAGCCCGTTTATTCATCTAAGGGGTGTGTTTTGAATTTCCATCATATGTTTTTTATTCTGTTTTATTTTATTTTTTATTTTTGGATGGGAACCAAACCATGTAAAGACTTTATTCAACTTCTTGTTATTGGTCAACATAGAACACTAAGAATTCTATGAAAACACTCATGCACTTGAGTAAGTAGAAGAGTACAAAGAGTATTGAGTCCCCTTAAAGTCACACCCTATGCAAACCTTTGAATCCTTCCCAATTCTGGAAACTACCAAGGTCACAAATTTATTAAAAGTTTATTTAATGAAAATGGGACTACATACTTCCAAAACAAGAAAAACCATAGAGTTTGTGGATGGGTGGATATGATGGACTCATTTCCTTTTCCATGAAAAAGAAACCATGTCTTAGCCATTGGTATAAAAATTTAGAAATAGAAACTAGACATTAGCAAACAAAACATTAAGCACAAACCACCATTAGTAACAGCTATAGCACCATTGTGCCATGTTTGCACAAAGTGCATTTATTAATAAAAAATTAGAAAATCACACTAAAAATAAAGTAAAATATATAAGAAAGTGTAAAATACTCAAGAAAGATATATACGTACTAACATTGGTGTAAAATAAAAATTGGTGTAAAAATAGGAAAGTGTTTTTAAAAATGAAAAAGGTGTTAAAACAAAAACAATTTGTGAAACAAAATAAAAATGTGTAAAACAAAATATAGAAAAACTAAGAAGTCACAAATATGATTAGCACAGATGGCCATCTCTCCCATGACTGAGTTGGAAAGAGAAGATCTGAAAAATTGTGCTTGGTTGCCCATCTATTAAGGTATTTGTTGCACTTGCTTGCTTTGGCTCGTGGAAAGGCTTTATCTATTAGATAGTGACCAACTACTTTTTGTTTGGGCTTTTAGGTTTGTATATGATCATGGCCCAAGAAGGAAGGATTTCATTGATTATATAAGGCCCTTCCTACAATGTTTGAAATTTGGTTTGTTGAGGTACATGTGTTGGATTCCAGTAGAAAACCTTATCTCCTGGTTGAAATTTCACTTTCTATATTCTAAGGTCATGACATTGTTTATTGAATGCCTTGTGCACTTCATTCTAGGATAGGGCTACCAATCGATTTTTGTTTAGAACATTTAGGTTAATCAACCTTTCTTTTTGTGTTAGACTTAGGTCAAGATCCAATTCATAGGTTGTGGATAGTGTATGAATCTTGGATTGAATTAGGAGTGTTTGAAGTTTTCTGTACACTAACTCATAGGAAGAGTAGTTAATAGGGAGTTTCCATGTTGAGTGGTAGGCCAAAAGGACATCATTGCGTTTTGTGCTCTAGTCTTTCCTATATTTGCTAATAGTTTTTATTAGAATCTTTGTGATATCTCTGCTAGTTGCCTTTGCTTAACCATTGGCTTGGGGTGATAGGGTATTGTTAATTTATGTTCAACCCCCAAGTGTTACATGAGTTTTCAAAAAGTGACACTTGTAAAATGGGTTCCATTGTCAGAAATCAATGCATGTGGCACCCAAACTTGTTCACAACATTTTGTTGTACAAATCAAGCAGCAGTGGATGATGTACAGTCGGTGATGGCTATTGCTTCTATCCATTTGATATAATAGTCAACGGTAGCAATTATATATGCCTTATTGTTGGATATGGGTATACCCCATGTGTCAAAGGATTCCTGTGGTTGAATCCACTATTGAGGACTCTCCATTCATGTAGTCATCCTACCATCTCATTGACAGCATTCATAGGGTTGGACAAATTAATGGACATCCCTAAAGATTAAGAGCTAATAGTATCCTACCATCATAATTTTTATGGCCATGCATCTCCCAACATAGTGGTCTCCACAAGGGCCTTCATGAGCATCCTAGAGAACATGCAATTAATTTGCATCAAATACACACCAACAAACTAGGCCATCGACACACACCTTGTAAAGGTGTCTGTTGATTTTTATAAAGTGCTTAACTTGATGAAGAAACTGTTGTTTCTTCTTGTGGTCCAGATCTTGTGGCATCTCTTGAGTGAGAAGATAAGTAAGGATGCTATCATACCATTTTGGTTTTGCAGACATTTGTTCATTTATTATAGTAGCAAAGAGGAGTTTATTAGGAAACTGGTCAAAGAGTAGGCTCTCCTCCTCTTTATTATTCCATCATAATCAAGATAAGTGATCAGCGACCACATTCTCAATACCCTTTTCATCTACCATTGCAAGATCAAATTCCTGCAAGATCACCAACCATCATATAACATGGGGGCTCACTGTTGGCTTGTTTATGAGGAAGTGAATGGCACTGTGATCAGTATGCATAAGCACTTTATATTCAAGCACATAGTGCTTGAACTTTTCCAAAGCATACACCATCACCATTAGTTCTTTTTTCATGGCAGTGTAATTCAACTGTGCATCCATAATGCTTCAACTTATGCAGTGGATGTAAAATGGACGTTTCTTATCATCCAATTGCATAAGCACAACTCCTAAGGCATAGTTAGATGCATCTGTCATTATATAGAATGGTATGGACCAGTTAGGTGCTCGTAGAATTGGGATTTGTACAAGCTTCTGTTTGAGGCTTTGAAATAAATTTTCACATTCCTTGGTCCAAATGAAGGGATCATCTTTCTTTGTTAGCTCAATTAATGATTTCGTGATCTTAGAAAAATTCTCTATGAATCACCAATAGTAGCCAGTGTGTCCATGGAATGATTGAATATCTTTGATAGTTTTTGGTTGATAGGTGATTCCTTGGATGACCCTTATTTTTTCGAGGTCTACCTTGATCGTTTGCTACAAAATTCAGTGTTCCAATACAGTGTCTTCTTAGACCATGAGATGGCTCTTTTGACAATTGAGTTGCAAATTTGTTTTCACACATCTTTTTAGTACTTGCTTAAGGTGGTCCAAGGCTTGCTCGAAGGTAGCACCATAAGTGGAGAAGTCATCCATGAAGACTTCCACTTTGCTACCTATTTGTTGTTGAAAGATGCTTAAGACTAGATGTTGAAAAGTGGCAGCATTACATAGACCAAAAGGCATCTTGTGATATGCAAAGGTACCCCAGGGACTTGTAAATGTTGTTTTGACTTAATCTTCTGGTGCAATTTAGATTTGGTTATAGCCACTATAACCATCTAGAAAACTGTAATATAAATGCCCATATATGGTGTCCAACACCTGATCAACAAATGGCAATGAAAAATGATCTTTGAATGTTGCCATATTTAATAGCCTAAGGTTGAAACAGACTTGTCGTTTACCATCTCTTTTTAACACTATCATGAGTTGGTTAACCCACTCGCTATCAATAATGGGGTAGATGAACCCTACTTTAAGGAGTTGCTCGATCTCCTCTTTAATAATGCTTCATGGATTGATCAATGTAAATGTGATGCTAGCATATCTGTGTATCAATTCTAATGAGTTCAAGATATGAGTAAACAAAGATCACTTTCAATAGTTTTGCTTTGTGTTTAGGAGCAAGTTTGGCATTAAGTATGACCAACTTGCCATTTTTTAAGAAAGCATATTTTAGGCTGGTAAGTAAAGTTTTAAACTCTAGGGGCTCTTGTTTAAAATTCTCAAGGATTTCCAACTCTCCCAAATAGGTATCAACATTTTCATCATTATAGAGTTGGTGATGAACTTACTTTGGTTCATCCATGCCTATGACATAAGTGCATGTCAAACTCACAGTAGGTTCCATGCACATTGTGCTATTGTCAAAATTAGCAATCAACCATTAGGTGTCCTCTTGTTTTGTAGCCGTTGTATATAGACACCTTTGAATATCTACCTCATGCGCACACTAGTTACATGCGAAAATAGATGCTCATTTCACATACCAAAGTTTTTGCATATAATTGCACCCTGTATTACTGTATGTGATGCATGGAACTCATCTCTTCTCAATCTTTCCAAATGCATTTTCCTTTAGTATCTCCAAAGAAAGATATTTTCTTACCATGGAATTTTCCTAGTGCTTAGCCATGCCCCTTCCATAATGATTGGGAAGTCCCCCTTGCAGTTTTCAACCTTGATTACTAGGAAATTGGTAAGATAAGATCACCCACAAATAGTGGGCACAATGTCCTTGACCAATTCTAATGGAGTAGTGATGGACTATTCTACCAATTCCAATCTGATATTGCTCTTATTGAAAGGTGACATCTTTCAAGTAGTATACATCTAATGAGAAATCAAGTTTGCATTGGAACCTAAATCAAGAAGAGCTTTACATAGTTCATTCCCAACAATCTGTAAATAAATAAAGGGTCTTCAAGGATCAGCTAATTTCCTGGCAAGGTTGCTAGCCCAAATCCAATCAGATATGGCATTGGTGAGCATAACAGTATGGATTTTGGATGGCATTTTATTTGAAGGGGATCCAATGTAATGATTTGTAGAGGATGAAGCAAGAGTAGGATGACCAATCACCTGAGTTTGAGAGGACTTAGTAGGGCTGTTGATTCAAAAGAATGGTCTTTTATGAGGATGAGATTTTAAACCCCTCAGTTGATGAACTAGTTATAGATTGACGACCTTGGTAGTGTTGCAATGCTACAGCTAGGCTAGAAGTTCATCTTGCATGGATGGAGCAGGTGGTAGTTGTGTTGAGGATGAAGAAACAAGTGCAAAAATAGGAGGATAAGGATAAAATGTGGCATCCTTCCTAGAATGTGGAGAATGAACTTTGTACTATTTGGGAGGGCAGTAGTGATGTTTGAAAGGAGAAACATGATTGAAAAATTCACATGGAAATAGGGGTTGCTAAACATAATACCCATATGGATATGGTTGCCTATAATGGTATTGCTGCCTTGGTGGTGCCATCCCCCACAACTATGGTTGTTGGCACTATTGATATTGCTTGTATAGTTACTATGGAGTTCTACTTGGATAATATTGTTGTTGTTGATGGAACTACCTGGGATTTCCTTGAGGATAAGGCAATCTTTTGGTTTTTGTCTTTTTATTAGTTGTGGATTTAGCGCATACACCCTAGACTTTTCTAAGTATGACATGATGGGGAAACATCCCTTCAGATGTTCATATTGGCAGATGTTACACCCACCATCATCATCTGATTTAGTTTCTACAACTTCATGTACTATAGCAATCTTGCACTTATCCCTTTGGTAGGCACATTCAACTTCTTTCCGCCTTTTGCAATTATAATCACTACTCTACTCTCATAATTCTTTAGTTATTTTTAAAGCAGTATGGAATTTTTTATCCAGTAAATCCCACATTTTATCCACCTTATCTAAAATTTCAAACATAGATTTTTGAATCGACAAGGTCTTTCTATTCACCACCTCATCAAGTGGTGATTCTTCCTCATTATCACAAAATCAAACCTTCCTCTTTCTGATGGAAGGACCCCTACTATATTCCTCTACATTTTTGTGTTTCCTCAATTCTTCTTCTTCTTTTGTTACCTACTAAATTAGCCTTTAGATCTAATGGGCTCTGAGTTTGAATAGTCTCCCTTAGGCATAGATCCCAAGACTTCTCCTTATTTCCAATCTAAGTCCATTCTATGATGTGGTAAAGTTGTTCCTACTGAGAATAACCATGGCCAGGGCATCGATGCATGAGAGAATAGTATCTACCCATGGTAGCATCCAAGGATTCATGATTTCTTTGCTTCCATCCTTGGATCTACCTTCTTAGATTAGACACTCTAGAGTATGTTTTATATTTATCATTGAATAACTCTAGCATTGTACTCCACATGCAGATGGATTCTGGCTCTAAGGATTGTTACTAGCTTTCTACTTTCTTGATGAGTGTCCTTGGAAATAGCTTTAATTTCTACCAATCATTTTCAATATTTTGTAAGAAACAGACATTGTGAAAAGCTTGAAGATGTGTTTGTGGATCAGAGTTATATCCCCCCTCAAATTTGGGAATATTGTTCATATTAAGTCATCTAATTTGACTATCTTTCACATGCCTAGTTGAAATTTTTACAACTTCTATGATATTTAACATGCTTCGAGTTTCTAGCAAAGGCTCATCATCATCATTATTTTGATGACATCAATGATGTCCTCTGCTACCCCTTTGATCATGGTGGGCCTTGTGATCATCATTATTGTCCACTATTCACCTTCATCATGGTTGTTCTTTCTATGATGTTTATTAAAATCAAAAGAGAAAGAAAACAATGAAGATGAAGAGGGACGAGGATTGCCACCATCATGATATCAAACAACTCCTCTTCGGTTGTCATAGCCATGTTCATCAATTTTTTTATTCTCTTAATGCTTGTTTGAGCCCTTGTCTTGACTACCATTCTTACCTAAACTTCGATTGTTGATAGTGGTGTGCAAATTTAGGGCTACACCCCTATCACCAGTAATAAGGGATGGAGAATCTTCATGTCAAGAGGCCACAGAGGGAGGGTCTTCATTGTCGCTTTGGTTAAGTAGGAACAAAGGATTAGTAAATCGTCTCCCCTTCACAAACTCATAGTGCTTCTCCTAATGTCAATCTCTTTTGTGTTGTGTTTTAGTGGGATGGTAGTCCTGGTAGTCATAATCATTCACAATGTACTCCTCTTAAAGATCTTGGATGCCTAACCTCCTAAGAGTTTGAAGTAGCATCTCAGGCATAGATCAATCGAGAGGCATTATAATGTTGCCTTCTATATCACGCCATCGTAGTTGTTCATCCTGATGTAGGATGAAGATGAAGTCAGGCACATACCACCTTCCATTCTTAAGGGACTAGTGGTTTAATATCATCATGTTTGTAAGAAGAAGACATTTTTCAATACAAATAAGATATCAATGTGCTTATGTGATTATATTATTCATGAGAATGACTTTGACCTTAGGGTTCGTCCAATGTTGTTAATGATGTTCACTAAACCTAGATAGCACACGTTTCAACAAAAAGAGTTCCCAGTAATGGTGCCAATGATGAGTGATCCAGTACCCCTATGCTCAACCATACAAATCAGAAGCATTAATGCATGATCCACTCAAATTTTATGGACTTTATGTCTTCTAGTACAATAGTCTCCTAGAAAGTGAACTTTACCCTAATAGTGATTCATTGTCTTCCCAATTACCCTTGTGATGTACAAAGGTATGGTTAAGTATAATCAAGGCATCTAATTTTTATTATTTTATGTTTTATGTTCTTGGTGCTTGAAATTGAGAAATGAAGTAATTTAATAACTAATTTAATTTAACTAATTAACTAATCTCTAACTAGTCCTAACATAAGTGATGAGTCACATTTGGTTGGTTACGTCAACGAGGCCTAGTCAATGCATCTTACCATGTGTCAAGGAGGCCCTGTTGACACTATGTTGATCTTTTTGATTTTTTAGCTATAAACATGCGCTTGCAGCCATGTTTATGGTAACTAGAGATTGTAGTCGTAGTGGAGATTTTACAATTTTTCCATTTGAAAGTTAGAATTTTTTCCCCAAGTGCCCATAGTAGGAGTCATTAAGTGTACAGATTTGTATTTGAGAATTGTTGTACCTAAGCATGATAGTGTGTGCGACAATAAAGACAAGCTTTCTGATAAACCTTGTAGCACTTCAGATAAATTAGCTATTTCATTTATGCATTTAATGTTTTCAATTATTTATTAAATTTTTTCAATTAGTTATTAAAATATTTTCCAGTTATTACATTAATGAAGCAATTAAGCCAAATAGATTACACATATAAGTATGACCACCTCGAGCATAACATATATTCACTTGGTAATCCTAACAACATTATTACTTAGTACATCTAGTAGCGTAGCACTTAGTCACCCAGCAGTGGATACGTGGGTTTAGGACGTGTATGAAAAGTGGGATCAGATGCTTATGTTAGGATTAGTTAAATGCTAGTTAATTAGTTAATTTAGTTCAATTAATTAAATTCTTTTTATCCACATTTTGAGCACCAAACCATAAAACACAAGATGATAAAAATCGAATGCCTTAGTTACACTTAACCATACGAATAAATGTCACAAGTGTAATTGCAAAGACAACGATTGACCTTAAGGCTAGATTCACTTCCTAAAGGTCTAGTGCACTAAAAATAATAAAGTCCATGAAATTTGATTGGATCGTGCATGAACACTTTGTGATTCATATGGTTGGATGTAGGGGTGCCTTGCCACTCATCATTGACATCATTGCTGTAGACTTTGTTTGTGGAACATGCACTATTTAGGTCTAAGTGAATACCATTAATATCGTTGTATGAATCTAAAGGTCAATATTATCCCCACTATACATAGAATTATAAAAGCACACTGATAATTTTATTTTATTTTGCAAAATTTCTTCTTCTTCTCATAAGCACAAATATACCAAACCACCGATTCCTCAAGAGTGCAAGGTGGTATACACTTACCTAGATGAGTTTGTGCCAAACTTCATCTTTATCCTACATCAAGATGAACAACTGCGATGGTGTGATATGGAGGGCAACATCATCTTGCCCCTTNTACATCAAGATGAACAACTGCGATGGTGTGATATGGAGGGCAACATCGTCTTGCCCCTCGATTGATCTATGCCCAGGATACTATTCAAAACTCTTAAGAAGCTAGGCATAGCAAATCTTCATGAAGAATGCATTGTGGATGGATATGATACTCAAAACTACAAACCCACTGAAACACAACGCAAATGAGATCAACATCAAGAGAAACTCCATGAAGCTCAAAAGGGGAAACATTACACCAATCCCTTGTTCCTACTAAATCAAGATCCTCCTACTAAAGGTTTTCAACATGAAGATTCTCCACCCCCTAGTATTAATGACAAGGGCATGAACTTGAACTTGTGATCCACTATTCATAATTTGGTTCAAGAAAAAGTAACAACCAAGGTAGGGACTTGGGCAAGCACCACAATAGAAAGAGATCTAAGGATGGTAATCACAATAAGTGTAAGGGTGGCAGTGGACACTGCGGTGGTGATGGTGGTCCACCTTCCTCTTCATCCTCTTCATCCGATTCCTAACATTCCTCTTCATTTGATGATTCTCATGGAAGCCACCATCGCAACAGTTTTGATGAAGGTGATCAAGGAGATAACAATGACGATGAAGGCCACCAAAACTAAAGGGGTGGCTAAAACCATCATCGATTTCATCAACATAGTGATGATGATGAACCTCTATTGGTGACTCAAAGTATGTTCAACATTGCTAAGGCAATAAAAATCCCAACCAAGCATATGAAGGATAGTTGGATCAAGTGCCTAGATATGAATAATATCCCAAGATTTGAGGGGGGATATAATTCTGATACATCTACAAGCTTTTCATGATGCTTGTGCCTTACAAAACATAGAAAATGAATGGTAGAAACTCAAACTTTTTCCAAGGACACTTATTAAGAAAGTTGAAAGTTAGTACTGATCTTTGGAGCTAGAGTTTATCCGTAGATGGAGTACCATGCTAGAGTTGTTTAATGATAAATACCAAATGTACTCTAGAGTGTCTAATTTGAGAAGGAAAATTCAAGGCTAGAAACAAGGAGCACATGAATCCTTAGATGCCACCATGGATCAATACTATTCACTGTTAGATCGATGCCCTAGCCATGGTTATTCTTAGAGGGAACAACTTTGCCACATCATAGATGGGCTCAGAGAAAAAATAAGAAGAACCCTTGGGGTGTATGCCCAAGGTAAATTGTATGAATTAAGAGTTCATAAAATCCAAAGGTTAATCAAGAAGGTAGCAAAAGAAGAAGATGAGCTATGAAAAAGGGAAAGTGTTGAAGAGTATAACAAGGATCCTTCCATCAAAAAATGAGAGGTCCGATTTTGTGATGAGGAGGAGTTACCACTTGATGAAGTGGTGAATTGAAAGACCTTGCCCATCCAAAAATCCATTTCTAATATTTTGGCCAAGGTTGACAAATTATGGGACTCTTTGGATGAAAAATTTCAAGCTACTTTGAAGATTGTTGAAGAATCCAAAGAGCAAGATAGTGATCATAATCACAGGAGGCAAAAAGAAGTTGAATATGTCTACCAAAGAGGTAAGCGTAAAGTTGCTGTAGTAGAGGAAGTTGTGGAGTCTAACTCTAATGATAAAACTGAATGTGACATCTGTCAATATGAACATCCAAAGGGATGTTATCTTGTGATGTTACACTTACAAGAGTCTGGAGTGTACGCATTGAATCCTCGCCTAGCATGAAGGCAAGCTCTAAGATGATTGCCTTATCCTCAAGGCAATCCAAGATAGTTCCACCAATAGCAACAAACTTACTACCCAAGTGGAACACCTCCATAACCTTATGAGCAATACCAACAATGGTACCAACCAAAATTATGGGGAATGCCACCACCAAGGTAGTAGTACCCTTATAGGCAACCAGATCCATATGGGTACTATGTTTAGTAGCTCGTCTCCCCTAGAATTTCTACAAGTCATGCATCATTCTAGTATCACTATTACCCTCTAGAGTACCATTGAACACATTCACCATCTACTTGAGCCATGAAAGGCTCTTCTTGACTCTAGTTCTAGAGTTAACCTCATCTCCCATGACATGTACAAGGCTTGGAACCTACCACCTCTCAAGAAGAGAAACATTTGTCTCGAATTAGTAGATCAATCGATTACTATCCCTCTGGGATTAATAGAGGACATTGTGATCATAGTTGGTGAGTGGTCCTATCCTACTGATTTTTTGGTGATCAAGGTAAAAAACTACAAAAGTAACTTCCCTAGAATTATGGGAAGAGCTTGGTTAAGCATGGTTGATGTAAGAATGGGCAAAAGGGACCTATCTTTAGAAATATCCAAGGCAAATGAGCTAGGCAAAATTGAGAAGAAGCATATCCCATGCATCGCGTACAGTGATAACGGGTGCAATTGCATGCAAAATATTTGGTCAAATAAGAGCACATACATTCAGGCATGTAATCAATGTGCACAAGAGATAAATATTCAAAGGTGTCTGTATGTAGCAGCCACAAAACAGGAGGGCACCTAGTGGCTGATTATTGACTTAGATAGCAGCATAATATGCATGGAGCCAACTGAGAGCCTATCATGTGCATATGTTGAAGGCATGGATAAAATTGAACAATTTCATTTCCAACTCTCTAATGAAGATGATGATACCTATTGGGGAGAGTTGGAAATCCCTAATCACTTCAAGTAGGAGCCCTTAGAACTAAAAACTTTACCGATCAGTATGGAGTATGCATTTTTAAAGAATGGTAAATTGGTCATAATTAATGCCAAATTTTCTCCTAAACAAAAAGAAAAGTTGTTGAAGGTAATGAATAAATGGTCAATAGCCTTTGCTTGGTCATATCCATAGCTAATAGGAATCGACCCAAAGATATGCTAGCATTGCATCTACACTGACCTGACCATAAAGCCTAGAAGGTAGCCGCAGAGGTGGCTAAACCCCAAATTGAAGCAAATCGTCAAGGAGGAAATAGAAAAACTCCTTAAGATGGGGTCCATCTATCCAATTGCAAATAGTGAGTGGGTTAGTCCACTTGTAATTATACCAAAGAAGAATGGCAAATGGCGGGTTTGCATCAACTTCAGGCTCTTGAATATGGTAACATTTAAAGATCACTTTTCTTTGCCATTTGTAGATCAAGTGTTAGACACCATATCTAGGCATTGTTATTATAGTTTCTTGGATGGCTATAGTGGCTATAACAAAATCCAAATTATACTCAAAGATCAAGCCAAGACAACATTCACGAGTACCTAAGGGACTTTTTCATATTGTAAGATGTCATTTGGTCACTGCAATGCCCTTGCAACATTTCAATCCTTAGTCCTTAGTATCTTCCAACAACAGATTGGTAGTGGTGTTGAAGTCTTCATGGATGACTTCTCCACCTATGGAGCTACATTCGAGCAAGCCTTGAACCGACTTGAGCAAGTGCTGAAGAGATGTGTAGAGACAAACCTACAGCTCAACTTGCAAAAGAGCCATCTCATGGTCTAAGAAGGCATTGTGCTAAGGCACCAAATCTCGCAAAAAGGGATTAAGGTGGACCCAGAAAAATAAGGGTCATCCAAGGAATAACACGCCAACTAGAGACTGTTAAAGATGTTTGGTTATTCCTTGCACACATTGGCTACTAATGATGATTCATAGAGAATTTCTCTAAGATCACAAAGTGGTTGTTTGAGCTTACGAAGAAAGATGCATCTTTCATCTAGACCAAGGAATGTAAACATGTATTTCAATAATTAAAGGAGAAACGCATAGCAACACCAATCTTATGAAGACCAGATTGGTCCAGACCCTTCCATATCATGACAAACACATCTAAATACACTTTGGGAGTAATGCTCACATAGATGGATGATAAGAAATGTCCATACTACATCCACTGCATGAGTCAAAGAATTGTGGGAGCATAGTTAAATTACACCACTACAGAAAAAGAACCAATGACAATGGTGTATGCACTAGAAAATTTCAGGTCTTTGTGCTTGATTACAAAGTATTTGTACATATGGACCATAATGAAATCCACTTCCTCATGAACAAGTCAACGATGAGCCCTCGTGTTAGACAGTGGCTAGTGATCTTGCAGGAATTCGATCTCACTAAGATAGATTGAAAAGAAACTGAGAATGTGATCGTTGACCACATCTCTCACTTAAGATGGGACAATAAAGAGGAAGAGAGCTTGCTCTCTAATCAATTTTTCGACAAACTCCTCTTTACAGAAGTAATAAGTGAACAAAGACTTGCAAAAGTAATATGGTATAATGGCATCCTCAACTATCTTCTCACTTAGGAGATGCCACAAGACTTGGATTTTAGGAATAAATGATAATTTCTTCATTAGGTCAAATACTTCATGGAAATCAATGGACACCTCTACAAGTTGTGTATTGATGGCTTGATTTGTTGGTGTATCCTTGACAAAGATCAACTGCACATTTTCTAGGATGCTCACAAAGGGCCTTGTGGAGGCCACTATGTAGGGAGATGCATGGCCATAAAACTCCTAATGGCAAGATACTATTGGCCTACAATCTTTAGGGATGCCCATCAGTTTATCAAGTCTTGTGAACATTGTCAATGAGACAGGGAGATAAAAAATCACATGGAAGATCCTTAACAGTGGATTTAACTAGTGGAGCCTTTCGACATATGGGGCGTTGATTTCATGGGCCCCATCACATCCATGTCTAACGAAAAGGCATATATTATAGTAGCAGTTGACTATTGCATAAAATGGATAGAATTAGAAGCCTTTACTGATTGTACATCATCCACTACTACCAAATTTATACAAAAAAATATCATGAATAGGTTTGGGGTGCCATGTTCATAGATTTCTTATAATAGAACTCATTTCATAGGTGCCACCTTTAGAAAGTTAATGTAATGCTTGGCGGTAGAACATAAATTAACAACACCTTACCATTCTTAAGCCAAAAATCAAGTAGAGGTAACCAACTGGGAGATCACAAAAATACTAACACAGACCATTAGCAAATATAGGAATGATTGAAGTACAAAGCTTAATGATGCTCTCTAGGCTTATTGTTCAACTTGAAAACTTTCTATTGGCTATTCTCCCTATGAGTTAATGTATGGAAAACTTCCAATGCTTCCAATTCAATCTAAGCTTCATACACTCTCAATAGCCTGTGAACTAAATCTTGACCTAAGTCTAGCATAGAAAGAAAGATTAATCAACCTCAACATGCTAGATGAAAATTGATTAGTGGCCCTATCCTTGAATGAGGTGAACAAGGTATTTAGCAAACAACATCATGACCTAAGAATCAGGAAAGTTAAACTTTAACTAGGAGATAAGGTTCTTTACTGGAACCCCATACATGTACCCTAAAAGAAAAAATTCCAAACATTGTGGGAGAGACCTTATATAATTAATCAAACTATTCCCTCTAGGTTCATGTTGATCTACAAGCCTGATTGCCCAAGTAAAAAGTAGTTAGTCAACATTCAACAAGTAAAGCCTTTCTTTGTACCAAGACAAGCTAGTGTAACTACTACCTCAATGAATGGACAACCATATTCTATTTTTCAAATATCCTCCTTCCAACTCAGTCATGGGGGAGATGACTATCTGTGCTAACCATCAAATTAGCTCCTTAGTTTTTTTACCTCTTTTTTAACGTTTTTGGATTTTTTAAATTTTTCAAATTTTACACCATCTTTAGTACCTTTGAATCTTCTTGACTATTTTACACTTTCTTATATATTTTACTTTGCTTTATTTTATTCAGTATGATATTTTCTAATTTTTGCTAATAAACAGTGCTTTATTGTCACAGGACACAGTGTTGTTGTTGCTATTTACTAATGATGGTTTGTGCTTAATGTTGTGATTGGCGATGTCTAGTTTCTATTTTTGAATTCTAATGTCTGATGACTTTGACATGGTTTATTTTTCATGGAATAGGTAGTAAGCCACAACATCTGCCCATCCAATGAACTCTATGATTTTCCTTGTTCTGGAAATTTGAGGTCCCTTTCCATTAAAAAAAATTTTAATCAAACAATGACCTTGGTAGTTCAGGAATTTGGAAGGATCCAAAGGTTTGTAAAGGGTGTGAATTCAAGGGGACTCAATACTCTTTGTACTCTTCTACTTGTTTGAGTGCTTGACTATGTTTCATGAACTTCTTACCATTTCATACCACTCACTATTAGGAAGTCAAATAACGTTGTTACATGGTGTGATTCCCATCTAACAAAACAATGGGAATTCAAAGCACATCCCTTCGACATGAATAAGTCTGCGCATGGTGTGGTTCCCATTTAAAAAAACAATGGGAATTCAAAGCACACCCCTTGGAAAAATAAATGGGCTACAAGCACTGGTTATGAAACTCAAACAGCATGCACCTATGCCTACAGGTCCCTTCTAACTATGGCTCTCTCTTTCACTTCCTACTTCTCTTTTCATCTCTTTGTGGAATAATGATTGTTTATTGAAAGCACTCTGGTGTCTCGAGTGCATGGATCGGTTTTGGAGTGATAATGCGAAGTCACAAAAAGTGATTGGTTTTAGTTTAGACTAAGGATGGAACTTCTCAGGTTATTTTAAACATAAATTCCACAAGGGACTTCTTATGACCTCAATTTGGAACTTCATTCCATGTCCTCTATCATCCATCCATACTACCATAACTCACCTCACTATTATGTTATGTGTTATGATCTATGTCTTGGTCTGATGTGTTGGGATTCTTACGTAGATTCTTTTGGATTGGTCCGTAACTTTTCATGATCATTAAATTGACTATGGGGCCCACGAACTCTTCAATTGAGATTATGCAAGGGAAAAAAGAGCATGAGCTTGCTATGGGAAGGACCCACTTGCATAGCTCTTGGCTTGGTTAGTTAAGGTTCCCTACCTTTGACATCGGTGCAATCCTATCTTTCACATATTCCATTGAGTATACTACTTAGTGCTCCTTAATCTTTCATTTCATTCATCCACTAAATCAAATTTTCTCGATTTTTCCAAATTTATGAGTTTCAACACCCTCTTCTCATGTTTTCATACTATTCTTGGTCTTCTAAGCTTTCATTTGACCCCAATTTCATTTAAAAATTCCTTGTATTTTGAAAGTTTGACTAAAGTCAATAGAAGTCAATGGTGGTTAATAGCTGTATTAACCTCATTGATGTAGCTGACTACGTTGACGAGGCCTTGTCGACATAACCTCGTTGCCATAGCCTCATCGATGCAATGCGTACACACTATATATATCGACTAGCACTTAGGAATTTTTTGCAAATTGCTCATAATACACAAGGAAGTTTTGCAATTCTTGAGAGCCACAAATCTTCCAAAGCTCATGAATTCCAAACTATTTGTCCAAATCACTTCATTTTTTGACCTTGCACTTACCGAAGATAAGATCTTTATCATGGGGACCACAAACTTTAAGGTTTTTGATGAAAATTTTTTCTAACTCCCCAAAGGGTTAATAACCTTAATAACATAGAAACATTAACTTTTTCAAAGATTAACCCTTCCAATAACCTCTAGAATGGTTTATTAATGATAATACATAAATAAAATGACATTTGGATTAATTAAATCAGCTAATATCACAAATTAGCCAAAGTGTAACCATCTTTAAGAGATAAGGTATCCCAATTATTTTAAGGTTATATAATGATTGCTAACCCATGGTCTCATTGTGATTATAGATGGCACCAAAATAGAAATGCCCAAAAGAAGGAGAAACCTCACCACCACGGGAGAAACGACCTAGAGCTAGAAGAGGCCAACAAGAACAAGGCCAAGAATTACCAAAGGAGACCCATGTAGTGGGACCTCTTCGTGAGGAGCCCAAAGTGGAATCTGTTTGATAGATTTTAGAAGAAGAAGTGCTAACAGAACAATCCCAATGAGGAGAAGTGCCTAGACCTACGCCACGGCTTAAGGTCACATTGACTCAAGCCTGCCTTGATATTATTTGGTATTGAGAAATTCAACAATCTTTTCTTCAAGAGATCAACTTTGGACCATTTCTAGAAAAAAATTTAGAGGATGTCAAAACACAATTGCAAGCCTCTTCCACGTGGCCAGTCATCATGTCTAGTGGGGAATGGTACATGGGAGAGACATATCTCTTCTGGAGTAGCCAAAGGTAGGGGTCCATTGTCAAAATCAAGGACATTCAAGTGTCCTACTTGGTAGAAGCTATTTCATAAGCACTTGGGTTGCTTGACACTAGAACATAGTTGGATGAACTATCCACTAAAGGTGGTCCTAAGGCTAAGAGGAAGTGGATCTAGCAATGTTATAGGGTTGACTATAAGGAGTATGATGCGCTCACACTGATGGAGTGAATTTACTTCAATATTGCAACCTATCACCTTAATCCAATGATGAGGTGAAGTAAGGTAACTACCTTCTCTACCCGAGCATGCGCTACTCTAAGTGAGAAGTCCCCCACTAACCTTCCACAATTGCTATACTTAGAGATTGAGAAACATTTTAAAGAAAATGAACATGGAAGGAAGGCCCTACCTTTTCCATGCCTCATTAGAAAACTTTGCAAAAGGTAAAGCATTGTTCGCTACTCTAATGACACTCTCAGGCATGCTCCTTTAGCCTCATGGTTAGAAATCATGAAAGATAAAATGCCAGTGACAACCCAAGAAGAGGAGTAGTTGCTACCACCACCCACTCAAGAAACGATACTGGAGGCTCATGTAGTCCTTGAGCATTTGTGTCAAATCTATGAATGTCTCTTAAGTGAACAAAAGCAACAAGCAGGAACAAGTGGAGTAGATCCATCTATGTATCGACCAGCAATGAGTCACCTTAATGAAGTGGTCTAAATAGTTAGTCAAATGGAGAGAGGTCATCCAATCTTCTCTGCCCAAAGAATGCATCTACTCGCAAGATCAAATCCTAGCACTTGGGAGGTCATGGTGTCAAGATTGCAACACCATTTATTCCTTGAAATCTCTAGGAATGTTGCCACCTTCTTAGTGAGATTAGAGGAAGGTGAAGGGACAATTGTCTTTGTGATGTAGTACCAAGGGTAAGAGATAGCAGCTGAAGTGGTGGTTGACCATGTAGCAGAAGCATTGAATGCACCCATGACTTTTGTACTAGGCATATCTACATTTCAAGACATGTAGACGTCTGTAGGCATGATCAGTGGGAAGTTGAATGTAGCCCAACATGAAAAGTTGCTGGAACGACTAGTAGAAATTGGGCAACTAAATCCAAACATTTTTGATCTTCTGAAGAACATCATCACAACCCAGTCAGAGCTACTAAATGCAAAGGGTAGATGTGTTATCTTAGAGGGGCAACTAGAAACGACTCAAGAACAAAATCAATGTTTGGCCATGGAGGTTGTAAAAATTCATGTCTAACTTGCTAATCATGCAATCCTCAACCCAACAGTGACAAGAGATGAAGCTATCAAACAACTTCAAGAATGATTTCAGAAGGCTGAGGAGGAGGTAGTGATGACCATCTTTAAATAGTCCATATCAGAAGCTAAAACATACTCAATCCAAAAGGACTTGAATTAGATGTGCTAGGAGAATGAAGCATTAACTGTACAAAATCATCACCTACAAAATATTATTGCTTAAAAGGATCAAATGCAAGAATTCATTCATCAACAATAGGAGCAACTTGCTAGGGTGAACATCGAATTGAGGAAATTGACTGTGGGAAATCGCAATTTGTCAATGGAGGAGGTACACACCTTACATCGGAAGTCTGCCATCAAGATCACCACTTAAAAGAATGAAGCTCTTAAATTTGAGAAGGTGAAAAATCATGATAGGGACTAGAGTGGCTTGTAGAGAGAAGTCAATGAGAATTACATCTAGATGGCAAACGCAAAAATGAATGAAGTCCTTCAAAAACTCCAACAAGGAAGAGAAATGTGGTAACCCATCCTTGATAGGATTGATGCCTAAAACAAAGCAGAGATCTGCTTAAAGGAGTTGCAAATTAAGGAAATTACAGAGTACACGGAGTTGGTCAATCTTTTTTATGCAAACTTGGCAATGTTGACTGCCAAATGGCCATAGTCAAAATTAGAATAGCAAATGACTAGCTTGTATATGCTATACAAGGCCGAGTTCAAACACCACAAGGACACCAAGAAAAAGCTTGAGACAGTAAGCACTAAACTTGAAGTTCTCAAAGGATGATTTAAAGATCAACTATCTATCATTGAGAACCTAACCAGATGAATGAATAACTATTAGGAGCTAAATAACATAGTCAGGGTGTTTGACATTGAATGCAAATAGTTCGATGCTTGGTTCATCAACACCAAGGAGTTTTTTCCAGCAACCTTGTGTTCTTTGGATGTGCCCATTCCAACCCACATTTGGAAAGATGTGTGGATGGTGCATGATCCCAATAGTAAGGAGGAGAAAATAAAAGCACTATTAGATGCTTTTTTCCTCCTACTTGACGTTACAGTAACAACAGGACAACCGCAACCACCTCAACCACCCATGCATGAAGCCAGTGAAGGTCTCTTAGATCCTCAGGAACCACCACCACTTAGGACCGCTTGATCTTCTTCAATGAGCTTCACATCATCAAGGAATGTGCTATCCAAGTTTTAAAGAGTTAAGTCATGGTGTTTAATTTTGTGTCCTAAACACCTTCATTTTTTGTAATGTGTGGATACCTGCACCCAGGCACTCCATTTTTTATCAAGTTAGTTAGTTTGTTTTATTTGAAGAAAATTCAGTCTATAATCCCATACCTTCCCAATTTTGTAAAGAACTTGAGGGTGAGTTTTCATTTAGTCGTGGGGAAATGATGAGTCGTGTTTGATTGGCTGTGTTAATGAAGCCTCGTCAATGCATCTTACCATGCATCGATGATCCCCCATCAACGCAGTGTTGGTCTTTTTGATTTTTTGGTTATAAATACACACTTGTAGTTGCATTTATGGTAACTAGGGATTGTAGTTGCAATGAAGCTCTTATAGTTTTTCCATTCGAAAGTTAGAATTTTTCCCTCAAGTGCCCACAGTAGGAGCCATTGAGTGTATGGATCTTTATTTGAGCATTGTTGTACCTAAGCACGACAGTGTGTGCAGCAATAAAGATGAGCTTTCTAATAAACCTTGCATCACTTTTAATAGATTAGTTATTTCATTTATTCATTTAATGTTTTCAATTATTTATTAAATGTTTTCAACTAGTTATTAAAATATTTTCCAGTTATTATGTTAATGAAGCAATTAAGCCAGATAGATTACACACATAAGTATGATTGCTTCAAGCATAACACGTGTTCACTTGGTAATCTTAGTAGTGTTATTGCTTGCTACAGCCAGTAGTGTAGCGCTTGGTCGCCTAGCAGTGGATACATGGGTTCAAGACATGTACGGAAAGTGGGATTGAATGCTTATGTTAGGATTAGTTAAATGCTTATTAATTAGTTAATTTAGTTTAGTTAATTAAATTCCTTTTACTCACATTTTAAGCACCAAACCATGAAACAAAAAATGATAAAAATTGAATGCCTCGGTTACACTTAATCATACAAATGAACTTCACAAGTGTAATTGGGAAGACAATAATTAACCTTAAGGCTATATTCACTTTCTAAAGGACTAGTTTACCAAAAACAATAAAGTCCACAGAATTTGACCAGATCATGCATGAACACTTTGTGATTCATATGGTTGGGCATATGGGTACCTCGTTGCTCATCAATAAGCATCCAATCCCACTTTCCATACATATCTTAAACCCATGTATCCACTACTGTGATTACCAAGCACTATGCTACGGAGAGAACTAAGCAATAATGCTATTGAGATTACCAAACAAATACATGTTTATGCTTGAAGTGATCATCCTTATGTGTTTAATTCATTTAGCTTAATTAATTGACTAATAACTTGAAGTCTAATTTAGCTTAATTAATTACATAATTAATGAAAACAATAAATGCATAAATGAATTATTATCCTATTCCAAGTGCTACAAGGTTTGATCAAAAGGCTCATCTTTATTGCCATTCACATTGGTGTGTTCAAGTACAACAGTGCTCAAATAAAGATTTGTATACTTTTTGAATCTTGTTGCGAGCACTCAAAGAAATATTCTAACTTTCAAATTGCAAAATTGCAAGAGCTCTACTACACCTATGACAAGACATCCCATACACACAATTGGTGAGCACGTATTTATAGATTTTATTATAGTGCTACATCGATAAAGCCCTATAGACACAGTAAACGCTACATCAACCTGGCCCCATCAATGGGGAAACACCATGTAGATGGGGCCGCATCGACAAGGCCATGTCAATGGAGGCCTTTCAATGCAATACAATGATGATTCATGAGTTGGTGTCTCCAATTTTCTTCAATATATATCTCATTAGTTCTCCAATGAATGTTCTCTTCATACGATGCATTATTGCTTCCATGTAAAAGAGATATTGTTGTTAGTTAATGATGTGTGTGAGTTAATATTTTCTGAAAGATAAATTGTTAATGCATTTACAACAATCTTGTATAATATAACTAATATAGATAGCTAGTATCATCCTTTGCAAGTGGGTACCCCTTACGCCCAACCATACAAATCACTAAGCGTTCACACACAATTTAGTCGAATTTCATGGATGGGACTAGTTGTGGCATCTAGATCATTATGTCTTGATCATAGCTCGTTGTCTTCCCACTTGGGCTAGTGGTAGCTTTTTCATGTATGGTTTAGTCCAAAGTGAGGCATATGATAATTGATATCATTATGGCCTTATGCTACTTATAACGATAATACGAAAACCAATTATTTAACTAATTAACAACAAAAAATAAAGTCTAAACTAGCCTACGTGTGATAAGTATCTATTCGTAACCTTCCCATACATACCTTGTCATGAGTCATTATTGGTTGGCTGTGTTGACAAGGCCTCATCGATGTATCTTGCCCCTGCATCAATGAGGCCCCGTCGACATAGTGTCTGTCCATCACCTATAAATACATGCCTACCAGCTGCATTTATGGCAAGCTAGATTTCAGTAGCAGTGAAGCTCTTGCATTTTTTCCATTTGCAAGTTCGAATTTTTTCCTTGAGTGCCCACAATAGAAGTCATTGAGTGTACGAATCTTTATTTGAGCATTGTTATGCCTAAGCATGACAGTGTGTGCAGCAATAAAGACAACCTTTCTGATAAATCTTACAACACTTTGAATAGATTAGCTATTTTATTTATGCATTCAATGTTTTCAATTATTTGTTAATTGTTCTCAATTATTTTGCAACTATTTTTTAGCAATTGAGTTAATGGGGTTATTAAGCTAGATAGATTAAATACATAAGTACAACCACTTCGAGCATAACATGTATTCACTTGGTAATCCCAGCAGTGTTATTGCTTGGTACGCCCAGTAACGTAGCACTTGGTTGCTTAACAACGAACACATGGGTTCAGGATGTGTATGGAATCTAGGAACATATACTTATGTTAGGATTAGTTAAATGATTATTTAATTAATTAATTTATATTAGTTAATCAAATCACCTTTATCTACATTTGAGCACCAACTTATAAAACATTAAAAAATGATAGAAATCAAGTGCCTCAATTACACTTAACCATACCAACGAACATCACAAGTGTAATTAGGAAGATAATGATTGACCTTAAGGCTAAATTCACTTCCCAAGGGGCTAGTGCACTGGAAACAACGAAGTCCTTGAAATTCAACTAGATTGCACATGAACACTTATCATTCGTATGGTTGGGCATTGGGGTACCTCACTTCTCATCATTGGTGCCATTGCTAGGGACTTTTGTTTGTGCAACTTGCACTATTTAGGTCTAAGTGAATATCACTAATATCATTGTATGAACCTAAAATTCCATATCATTCCCACTATACATAAAATTATAAAAGCACATTGACAATTTCATTTTGTTTTGCAAAATGTCTTTTTCTTCTAGCAAGCCTGAAGATACTAAACCATCAGTCCCACAAGAATGCAAGGTGGCATACACTCATCCAGATGAGTTTGTGCTAAATTTCACCTTCATCCTACATTAGGATGAACAAATGCGATGGCGTGATATGGAGGGCAATGTTGTCTTACCCCTCGATAGATCTGTGCCTAGGATGCTATTTAAAATCCTTAAGAAGTTGGGCATAGCAGATCTTCAAGAAGATTATATTGTGGATGGATAGGACACTCGGAACTACTATCCCACTAAAACACAATGTAAACGAGATAAACATCAGGAGAAACTTCATGAAGCTACAAAAGGAAAACATACACTAACCCCTTATTCTTACTAGATCAAGAAGACAATGAGGATTCTCCCTTGGAAGGTTCTCAACATGAAGATTGTCCACCCCCTACTACTGATGGCAAGGGTGTGAACCTAACCTTGCGATTGACTATTCATAAATTGGGGTAAAGAAAGAGTGATAGCCAAAGTAGGGGCTAGAGTAAACATCGCAACAACAAGCGCAAGAGTGGTGGCAAACACTGCGGTGGTGGTGGTGGTCCACCTTCCTCTTCATCCTCTTCATCTGATTTCGAGCATTCCTCTTCATTTGATGGTTCTCATGGAAGTTGACATTGAAACAACCATGATGAAGGTGATCGATGAAATAACAATGATCGTGAAGGCCATCAAAATCAAAGGGGTAGCTGAAACCATCATCAACATCATCATTGCAGTGATGATGATGAACCTTTATTGGTGACTTGCAGTATGCTTAACATTGCAAAGGTAATGAAAATCCTAACTAGTCATATGAAGGATAGTCGGATCAAGTGCCTACATATGAACAATATCCCAAGATTTGAGGGGGGATACAATTTTGATCCACAAACATATCTACAAGCTTTTCAAGATTCCTGTGCCTTACAAAACATAGAGAACGAGTGGCAAAAACTCAAGCTTTTCCTAAGGACACTCATTAAGGAAGCTAAAAGCTAGTACCAGTCCTTGGAATCAAAATCTATCCGAAGATGGAGTACCATGTTAGAACTGTTCAATGAAAAATATCAAATGTACTCCATAGTGTCTAATCTGAAAAGGAAAATCCAAGGCTGGAAACAAGAAGTACATGAACCCTTAGATGTTTCCATGGGTTGATACTATTCACTCCTACACTGATACCTTGGCCACGGTGACTCTTAGAGAGAACAACTTTGCCACATCATAAATGGGCTTAGAACAAAAGCAAGAAGAAACCTTGGGATGTATGCCCAAGGAAGATTGTCTAAAATGAGAGCTCATCAGATCCCTTATAGGCAAAAAGATCCATACAAGTACTATAGGAGTATCATGTTCATATAGTTATGGAGGAGCTTCACCTGGGTAGTAAGCTTATTGTTTCTGGTGGAACTGTCTTGGGTTGCCTTGAGGGTGAGGCAATTATCTTGGAGCTTGCCTACGTGCTAGGCGAGGATTCAATGCATACACTCTAGAATCTTATAAGTGTGACATCATAGGACAACATCCCTTTATATGTTCATATTGATAGATGTCACATTTGGTTTCATCATCAAAGTTAGACTCCACAACTTCCTCTACTACAGTAGCTTTGCCCTTACCTCTTTAGTAGGCACGTTCAACGTCTTTTCACCTCCTACAATTACGATCACTATTTTGCTCTTTGGACTTTTCAGCAATCTTTAAAGTAGTTTAAACCTTTTTATCAAAAGAGTCCCATAACTTGTCAACCTTGGCCAAAATATCAAAAATAGATTTTTGGATGGGCAAGGTCTTTCTGTTCACCACTTCATCAAGTGGTGACTCCTCCTCATTACAAAATTGGACCTCTCGTTTTCTAATGGAAGGATCCCTATTATATTCTTATAATATAGGCAACTAGATCCATACAAGTATACTCCTATAAGGGTACTACTTGTATGGATTTGGTTGCCTATAGGCAGTATAGTATACTCATATGGATTTGGTTGCCTATAGGCAGTATAGTATAAGGGTCCCTATTATAAAATGACAGCTCATAAGGTAGTAGTAGCCTTATAGGCAACCAGAACCATATGAGTACTACATTTAGTAGCCCATCTCCCTCAAAAGTTCTATGAGTCATACATCATTCCAACATCACTATTACCCTCCAAAGTACCACCGAACACATTCACCATCTACTCGAGGGAAAAACCCATATCCATATCCTTATCATCCTCCACATCCCTCTACACCTACACCTCCACCTTTAACTCAATTACCTCTTGCTCCATCCATGCAAGGTGAAATTCTTCCATAGCCACAACAACGAAATGCTACAAGGGTTGTACACTCATAACTAGTTTTTCAACCAAGTGGTCTAGATAATTGATTAAGAAAATGACCTTTCTTCTAGCCCAACAATCCTCTCCAGCCCTTAAAACCTACTTCGATTGATCACCCTGCATCTCCAACACCCCCATCCTCTGAATCAAATACCTTTGAGTGCCCTTCAAACCAAGTGCCACCTAGGATCCTCATTGTAATGCTAACTCATGTTGTTTCTAACTAGATTAAGGCTAGCAATCTTTCTACAAAAAGATTTGATTTAGGAAATCCACTCATCTATCTACAAATTGATGGATAAGAGCCATGCAAAGCTCTTCTTGACTCTAGTTTTTGAAGTTAACCTCATCTCCCATGATATGTACAAGGCCTAGGACCTACCACCTCTTAAGAAGAGCAACATCCATTTATAATTAGAAGATTAGTCGATTACTATCCCTTTGGGATTAGTAGAGGACATTGTGACCATAGTCTGTGGATGGTCCTATCCTGTTGATTTTCTAGTAATCAAGGTGGACAATTGCAAAAGTGACTTCCCCATCATTATGGGAAGGGCTTGGTTAAGCATGATCGATGCACGGATGGGAATAAGGGACCTATCCTTAGAAATATCCAAGGAACGTGAGCTAGGCAAAATAGAGAACAAGCATATTTCATGCATCACATATAGTGATAATGAATGCAATTGCGTAGAAATATTTGGTCAATCAAAAGCACATACATTAAGGAATGCAATCAATGTGCATAAGAAATTAATATTCAACGGTGTCTGTACACAGTAGCCACAAAGTAGGAGGGCACCCGGTGGTTAATAATTGATTTAAATAGTAGCATAATATGCATGGAGCCAATTGAGAGTCTAACATGTGCATATGTTGAAGGCATGGACAAAATTGAACAAGTTCATTCCCAACTCTCTAATGAGAATGATGATACCTGTTGGGGAGAGTTGGAGATCCCTGATCACTTCAAGCAAGAGCCGTTAGAACTAAAAACTTTATCGGCCGATATGGAGTATGCATTTTTGAAGAATGGTAAACTGGTCATCATTAATACCAAACTTACTCCTAAACAAAAAGAAGAATTGTTGCAAGTGGTGAATAAATGGTCAATAGCCTTTGCTTGGTTATATCCAGAGCTAACAGGAATTGATTCAAGGATATGGCAGCATTGCATCTACACTGACTTGGCCATGAAGCCTAAAAGGCAACCATAGAGGCAATTGAACCTCAAACTAAAATAAATTGTCAAGGAGAAGATAGAGTAACTTCTCAAGGCATGGTTTATCTATCTAATCACGGATAGTAAGTGGATTAGCCCACTCGTCGTAGTACCAAATAAGGGTGGAAAATGGTAGGTTTGCATTGACTTTAGGTTGTTAAATATGACAACATTTAAAGATCATTTTCCTTTGTCATTTGTAGATCAAGTGTTAGATACCATATCCAGGCATTTTTATTATAGTTTCTTGGATGCTTATAGTGGCTATAACCAAATCCAAATCAAGCCATAAGACCAAGCCAAGACAACATTCACAAGCCCTTAGGGGACTTTTGCATATTGTAAGATGTCATTTGGCCTATTTAATGCCCCTGCAACATTTCAACACTTGGTCCTGAGTATCTTTCAACAAAAAATCAGTAGTGGTGTTTAAGTCTTCATGGATGACTTCTCCACCTATGGAGCTACATTTCAGCAAGCCTTGGACCAACTTGAGCAAGTACTAAAGAGATGTGTAGAGACAAACCTACGGCTCATCTAGCAAAAGAGCCATCTTATGGTCCAACAAGGCATAGTGCTAGGGCACTAAATTTCGTAGAAAGGGATTGAGGTGGACCTAGAAAAGATAAGGTTCATCCAAGGAATAACACGTCAACTAGAGATTGTAAAGGATGTCCAATCATTCCTTGGACACACTAGGTACTACTAGTGATTTATTGAGAATTTCTCTAAGATTGCAAAGTCGTTGGTAGAACTTACAAAGAAGGATGCACCATTCATTTAGACCAAGGAATGTGAACACGCATTCTAAAAATTAAAGGAAAAACTTGTAGAAACACCAATCCTATGAGCACTAGATTAGTCCAAACCATTCCATATCATGACAAATGCACCTAACTATGCTTTGGGAGTGGTGCTCATGTAGTTGGATGATAAGAAATGTCCATATTATATCCACTGCATGACTAGAAGCATTATGGGGGGCACAGTTAAATTGCACCACCACAAATAAAAAATTAATGAAAGTGGTGTACGTGCTGGAAAAGTTTAGACATTATGTGCTAAGTTATAAGGTATTTGTACATACGAACCATAGTGCAATTCACTTCCTTATGAATAAGCCAACAGTGAGCCCTTGTGTTATATAGTGGCTTGTGATCTCACAAGAATTCGATGTTACTATGGTAAATCGAAAAGGGACCAAGAATGTGGTTGCTGACCACCTCTCTTGCTTAAGATAGGATAACAAAGAGGAGGAGAGCGCACTCTCTGATCAATTTCTTGATGAACTTCTCTTTATTGGAGCAATAAGTGAATAAATGCCTGCAAAAGAAACCTAGTTTAATGGCATCCTCACATATCTTCTCACTCAATACTTTATGGACTTGGATTTTAGGAAGAAGCAACAATTTCTTCATCAAGTCAAATACTTTATGGAAATCAACGAACACCTATACAAGGTATGTGTCGATGGCCTAATCTGTTGGTGTGTCCTTGATGAAGATCAACTGCACGTTCTCTAGGATTTTCATGAAGGACCTTGCAAAGGCCACTATGCAAGGAGATGCACAGCCATAAAAATCCTAATGGTAGGATACTATTCTCCCATAATCTTTAGGGATGCCCACCAATTCATCAAGTTTTGTGAACATTGTCAATGTGACAAGGGGATGGCCGCTCACATGGAAGGTCCTCAATAGTGGATTCAACCACTGTAACCTTTCGACATATGGGGCATTGACTTCATGGATTCCATCACACCCATGTCTAACAGGAAAGCATATATTATAGTAGTAGTTGATTCCTACATAAAATGGGTAGAAGCAGTAGCTGTTACTAATTGTACATCATCCACTATTGCCAAATTTATACAACAAAATATCGTGAATAGGTTTGGGATGCCACGTTCACTAATTTCTGATAATGGAACTCATTTTGTAGGTGCCACATTTAGAAAATTAATGCAACGCTTGGGGTAGAACATAGATTAACAACACCTTACCACCCCCAAGTCAACAATCAAGCAGAGGTAACCAACCAGGAGATTAAAAAAATACTAACATGAACAATTAGCAAATATAGGAAGGATTGGAGTATAAAACTTAATAATGCCCTCTAGGCTTATCGTTCAACTTGGAAACTTCCTATTGGATATTCTTCCTATGAGTTAGTGTACAAGAAACTTCCAATGCTTCCAATTCAGTTTGAGCTCCATACACTCTCAACAGCCTATGATCTAAACCTTGACCTAAGTTTAGCATAGAAGGGAAGATTGATCAATCTTAACATGCTAGATGAAAATCACTTAGTCACCCTATTCTTGAATGAGGTGAACAAGGAATTCAACAAGCAACGTCATGACCTTAGAATCAGGAAAATAAAACTTTAACTAAGAGATAAGGTTCTTTACTAGAACCCCACACATGTACCCCAAAAGATAAAATTTTAAACATTGTGGGAGGGACCTTACATAATTGATCAAACATTTCCCTCTCGAGTCATGATAATTTACAAACTTCACAGCCCAAATAAAAAGCAATTGATCAATATCCAATAAGTTAAAACTTTCCTAAAACCAAGATTGGCTAGTGTAACTACCACCTCAACAGATGGACAACCATTTTCTATTTTTCAAATCTCCTCCCTCCAACTCAATCATGGGGGAGATGGCCATTCATGCTGACCATTATCATGGCCTCTCAGTTTTTCTACCTTTTTATTTTTCACCTTTTTGATTTTACAAATTTTTTATTTTCATTTTTTTTTAATTTTATACCATTTTTAGTACCTTTTAACTTTTTTGATTATTTTACATTTTCTTATATATTTTACTTTATTTTATTTCCTTTTGTTTAAATGTGGTATTTTCTCTTTTTTATTAATAAATTTGCTTTATATATTGTGCTTAATGTGTGATTGTCGATGTCTGGTTCCTATTTTTGAATTCTGATGTCTAATGACTTTGACATGGTCTATTTTTCATGAAATAGGCAATGAGTCCACATCATCCACCCATCTAATGAACTCTATGGTTTTTCTTATTTTAGGAATTTAAAGTCCCTTTTCATTAAAGAAACTTTTAATCAATTGGTGACCTTGGTAGTTCTGGAATAAGGAAAGGTCCAAAGGTTTGTAAAGGGTGTGACTTCAAGGGGACTCAATACTCTTTGTACTCTGCTTCTTGCTTGAGTGCTTGAGTGTTTTTTGCAAACTTCTTACCATTCCATACCACCTAATGATAGGAAGATAAATAACATCGTTGCATGGTGTGGTTCCCATTCAAAAAAAAACACCTATGGGAATTCAAAGAACATCCCTTTAACACAAATAAGTCCTTACATGGTGTGGTTCCCATTTCAAAAACAAAAACTATGGAAATTATAAGCACACCCCTTGGACAAGTAAAAGGGCTACAAGCACTAGTTATGGAACAGGAAAGACATGCACCTATGCTTGAAGGTTCCCTCTAACTAAGGCCCTATCTCTTTCTCTCACTTCCTATTTCTCTCTTTCCTCTTTATGGAATGATGATTTTTTTGTGGAAGCACTCTTGTGTCTCAAGTGGGTGGATCAGTCTTAGAGTGGTGATGCAAAGTCATCGAAAGCGAATGGTTTTGGTCTAGATTGAGGATGGAACTTCTTGGGTCATTTTAACCACAAATTTCACAAGGGACTTCTTATGACCTCAATTTGGAATTCCATTCCACCTTCTCTATCATCTACCCATGCTACCATAATTTACCTCACTGTCGGGCTCTATGTTATGCTCTATGTCTTAGTCTAATATGTTGGGATTCTTAAGTGGATTCTTTTAGGTTGGTCCTTAACTTGTCATGATCATTAAATCAACTATGGGACGCACAGACCCCTTAGTTGAGGTTAAGCAAGGGCAAAAAGGGCATGAGCCTACTATGGGAAGGACTCACTTGCATAGCTTTTGACTTGATTACTTAAGGTTCTTTACCTTTGACATTGCTACAATTTTATATTTCATGTTTTCCATTGTGTGCACCGCTCAATACATCTTAATCTTTTATTGTATTCATCTATTAAGTCAATTTTTCTCCATTTTTTTTCAAATTTATGAACTTCAACATCCTCTTCTCATGATTTCATACTATTCTTGGTCTTCTAAGCTTTCATTTGACCCTAATTTCATCAAAAAATTCCTTGTATTCTGAAAGTTTGACCAAAGTCTACAATGGTCAACAGCTGCGTCGATGAGGCCTCGTCGACGCAGTGCAAAAAATACTATATATACTATCAAACACTTTGGAATTTTTTGTAATTTGCTCATAATACATAGGGAATTTTTGTAATTTTTCAAAGCTCAAAACCTTCCAGAGCCCATAACTTTCAAACTGTTTATCCAAATCACTCCATTTTTCAATCTTGCACTTACCAGTGGTAAGATCTTTATCATGGGGGTTGGAAACCTTAAGGTTTCCAATGAAATCTTTGAAATTTTTTTTCTAACTCCCCCCAAGGGTTAGTAACCTTAACAACATAAAAATATTAACTCTTTTAACAATTAACCCTTCCAATAACCTCTGGGATGATTTATCAATGATAATGCATAAATAAAAATAACAAATTGAGGTAATTAAATCAGCCATAATCACAACTTAGCCAAGTGTAACTATCCTCAAAAGTTAAAGTATCCCAATTGTTTTAAGATTATGNCAAGTGTAACTATCCTCAAAAGTTAAGGTATCCCAATTGTTTTAAGATTATGTAATGATTGCTAATCCATGGTCTTATTGTGATTACAAATGACACCCAAACAAAAGCATCCATAGGAAGGAGAACCCTCACAACCATGGGAGAAGCGACCTAGAGCTGGAAGGGGCCAGCAGGAACAAGGCCAAGAACTACTAGAGCCGACCCATGCAATAGGACCTCTTTGTGAGTGAGAAGCTTGAAGTGGAATCTGTTCGATAGAATCTAGAGAAAGAAGTGCCTACTGAATAATCCCGATGAGGAGAAGCACCTAGACTTATGCTAAGGCTTGAGGTCACTCTAACTCAAATTTTCTTAGACATCATCAAGTCCCGAGAAATCCAAAGATTAGTTCTTTAAAAGGTAACCTTTGAACCATTTTTGGAAAAATCTCCAGAGGATGTCAAGACACAATTACAAGCCTCTCCCGTATGGCTAGTCATCATGTCCAATGGGAATGGTACATGGAAGAGACCTATCTCTTCTGGAGTACCTGAAGGCCAGGGTCCATTGTCAAGATCAAGGACATTCAAGTGTTATACTCAGTGGAAGCTATTGCACAGGCATTAGGGTTGCCAAACATTGGAACATAGTTGGAAAAGATATCAATAAAAGGTTATCTTGAGGCAAAAAGGGAATGGACCTAGCGATGGTATGGGGTGAACTGTAAGGAGTATGGTGTGCTCACACCAGCGGAATAGATTTATTTCAAGATTGCAGCCTATCACCTCAATCCAATGATGAGGCCAAGCAAGATGACTACTTTCTTTGTCGGAGCATGCGTTGCTCTAAGCGGGAAATTTCTCGTTAACCTTCCATAGCTAATTTATTTGGAGATCGAAAAGCACTTTAAGGAGAATGAATATGGAAGGAAGATTTTACCCTTATCGTGCCTTATCAAAAAAACTTTGCAAAAGGGTAGGCATTATTCGTTATTCTAATGATGCTCTCAGGCATGCTCCCTTGGCCTCATGGGCAAAAATCATGAAAGATAAGATGCCAACGACCACTTAAGAAGAGGAGCTGCCGCCACCACCACCCACTTAGGAGACAACACTAGAGGCTCAAATCCTTGAGCATCTACATCAAATTTGAGAACATCTCTTGAGCAAATAAGAGCAACAAGCAAGAACAAGTGGGGCGGATCCATCTATGTATCGAGCAACGATGAGTTACCTTAATGAGGTGGCTTGAACAGTTAGTCAGATGGAGAGGGGTGGTCCCATTTTTTTTCCAAAAGAATGTAGCTACCTTCAAGCTTAGATCCCAATGCCTAAGAGGTGATAGTGTCATTAGTAACACATCATCTTTTCCCAAAAATCTCTAAGAATGTCGCCACTTTCTCAGTGAGGTTGGAGAAAGGAGACGAGACAATTGTCATGGTGATGTAGCACCAAGGGTAGGAGACAATGACAGAAGTGGTAGCTGACCATGTAACTGAAGCACTGAATGCACCCATGACATCTGTATCACATGTATTTACACTCCAAGACATGTAGATTTCTGTAGGCATGGTCAATGGAAAAATTAAATGCATCCCAACACAAATAATTATTGGAATGACTAGTAGGAACCAGGCAACTAACTTCGGACATCTTTGATCTCTCGGAGAACATCACCGCGACCCAGTCGAAGTTACTGAATGCAAGGGACAGATGCATCATTTTGGAGGGGCAACTAAAAATGGCCCAAGAGCAAAATCAACGCTTGGCCATGGAGGTTGCTGAACTTCGTGCCTAACTTGCACAACAAGCAATCCTCAGCTCAGCAACAATAAGAGATGAAGCTATCAAACAACTTCAGGAATGATTTCAAAAGGCTGAGGAGGGAGCAGTTGTGGCCATCTTCAAATATCCATGGTAGAAGTTGAAATGCACTCAATCAAAAAGGACTTAAATTAGATGCACCAAGAGAATGAAGCATTGACCGCATAAAATCATCGCCTACGAAATGTTGATGCTCAGAGAGATTAAATGCAACAATTCATTTATCAAAAACAAGAGCAGCTTGCCAAAGTCAATAGTAAACTGAGGAAATTAGCTACGGAGAACTGTAATCTATCAATGGAGGAGGTACGCACCTTGTGACAAAAGTTTGCCATTGAGATCGCTACCTAGAAGTACGAAGCTCTCAAATTTGAGAAAGTAAAAAATCACTATAGGGACCAGGTTGTTTTACAAAGGGAAATTGATGAAAAACAAATCCAGAAGACAAAGACAAAAGTGAATGAAGCCCTCCAGCAACTCCAGTAAGAGAGATGTGGTAGCCCATCCTTGATGGGATTGATGCCTACAACAAAGTGGAGATCTGCTTGAAGGAGTTGTAGATTGACGAAATGACAAAGTATATGGAGTTGGCCAATCTCCATTACGCAAACCTGGCAATGCTAACAACCAGACGACTACGGTCAGAATTGGAGAAACAAGTCGCTATCTCGTATCTACTATATAAGGTTGAGTTTAAACACCATAAGGACACTAAGCAAAAGCTTGAGCTTGCTAACGCTGAACTCGAAGTTCTCAAAGGGCGATTCAAAGATCAACGATCTATCATGAGAACTTAGCCAGGTGGATGAATGACTACCAGGAGCTGAAGAACACAGTGAGAGTGTTCAACATTGAACACAAATAATTTGTTGTCTGGTTTGTCAATGCTAAGGAGTTGTTTCCAGTAATCCCGCGTCCTTGGGATGTGCCCATTCCAACCCACATTGGGAAAGCTGCATGGACAGTGCATGATCCTAGGAGTAAGGAGGAGAAAATGAAAGCATTGCTAGGTGCTTTCTGCCTCCCGCCTGAAGTTGCAGCAATAGTAGGACAATCACAGTCACCTCAACCACCGCCATTGCGTGAAGCCGGTAAAGGTCCCTCAGAGCCCTAGGAACCACCACCACCTTGGAACCGTTTGATCTTCTCCAACAAGCTTCACACCATTAAGGAACATGTTGTCCAATTTTTGAAGAGTTGTGTCATGGTGTTCAATTTTGTGTCCTGAACACTACCATTTTTGTAATGTGTTGATCCATACACCTGAACATTCCATTTTTTGTCAAGGTCAATTAGTTTGTTTTGTTGAAGAAATGTCAGTCATTAAACTCATACCTTCCCAATTTTGTAAAAGAACTTAAGGACGAGTTTTCATTCAGTCGTGGGGGTATGATGAGTCATCGTTGGTTGGCTACGTCAACGAGGCCTCGTCGACACATCTTGCCTTGCGTTGACAAGGCCCTATCAACGTAGTGTCTGTCTGTCACCTATAAATATGCACCTACCAATCACATTTATAACAATCTAGATTTTAGTTGTAGCGAAGCTCTTGCATTTTTTCCATTTGAAAGTTAGAATTTTTTTTCCCTAAGTGCCCGTAGCAGGAGTCACAGATCTGTATTCGAGCATTATTATACCTGAGCATGATAATGTGTGCAGCAATAAAGATGAGCTTTCTGATAAACCTTACAACACTTTGAATAGATTAGATATTTTATTTATGCATTTACTGTTTCCAATTATTTATTAAATATTTTCAATTAATTATCAATTATTTTTCAATTACTATGTTGGATAAGCAATTAAGCTGAATAGATTATACACATAAGTACAACCGCTTCAAGCGTAACATGTATTCGCTTGATAATCCCAATAGCGTTATCACTTGATATGCCCAATAGCGTAGTGTTTGGTCGCCCAGCAGTAGATACGTGGGTTCAAGATGTGTACGTAAAGTGGGAACGGATACTTATGTTAAAATTAGTTAAATGATTAATTAATTCATTAATTTACATTAGTTAATTAAATCCCTTTTCATTTACATTTCAAGCACTTGACTATAAAACATAAAAAATGATACAAATCAAATGTCTCATTACACTTAACCATAACAACAAATGTCACAAGTGTAATTGGAAAGACAACGCTAGGTTCACTTCCTAAAGGGCTAGTGCACAAAAAACGACAAGTCCACAAAATTCGACCAGATTGTACATGAACGCTTGTGAACACTTGTGATTCGTATGGTTGGGCATACATGAACGCTTGTGATTCGTATGGTTGGGCATAACAATACCTCATCGCTCATCTTTTTGGCATTGATAATTTCTTTTTAAAAAAAAAGACAACAATCTTTGTGAACATCACTTATAATCCATTGTTAGTTATATTTATGACCAAAGGGATCAATTATAGATATGTTAAATTAACAATTGTTAACCTTTTTCAACTTTCATGTCCAACCTAAGACATACGGTGAACATTATAAATCAAAAAAACACAATAGTGTCACATTAACATGATCCTTAACCCATGGCCTAACAATTTTTGTAACTTCCATATACAAGTCTAAAGTAAATAACACATATATTTAAAATGATCATCATGTTCTTCTCTAAATGAAAGTATCTTTTTAGTGATCCAATCACTATAGAACTAAGGATGTCCATTTTGGCAAAAAAAGAAAAAGAAAAAACATGCTTATTTATTATCACGAAACACATTTCTACAGTGTGGAATACTTATTTACAAACACTTATGATCAATTCCCACCAATCGTAAAGTAATATGTAGAATTAAATAATTTAAAGATTTATTCTACTTTTATATATATATATATATTATCAAGCAATGTACATATAAGAAGAAATTTGCAAGAAATCTAGATAATTAAAAATATTTTAAAAAGACTTGAACAAATGCAGAGATTGCAAAAACGTTCTTTAATCACCACGGATTTGCTCTCAACAATCACCTTGCTTAGCTGTGTATGGAACTCTTGTTTAGTTGCCATTTACAAGAATGCAATTAATGCTTGTAGCTAATTCTCAAATAAAGCGACGAGGGTTCGTTCCTATTCATATCCATTTACTTGATATTTCAAATCTTTAGAAGAAAAAGCTCTACATTTGACACTTGATATTTCAAATCTTTAGAAGAGAAAGCTCTACATTTGACAACGCATTTCTCTTGTAAATATTCAAAAGTGGCAGCAATCAATTTGGGGCATGCTCTTTAACATGCAAGGAAACAAGACTTTGGCTAAATTCCCAGAGTTTTCTACCCAATTCTGCATCAGTTCCTAGCGAACTTGATGAATATTCATTACTGTCAAGGAAATACTTTCCAGAAACTCCTCTGACCTTTGGACTTAAAGCTACAAAGCATTGGGTTGCTGCACCCTGCAATATGCTGTATTCAGTCTTTACCCAAACATACGCAATTGCCTGTTCATCTTAAAAACAAAGAACAACAAAAAGTACTTGCCTGAGGAATGTTCTTTAAAGCAAATTTAAAGACCTTGGAAAATACTTCTGCATAAAAGATATTGAGTTTCATGAGTTGCAGAAAAGATCGGATGTATTGCGGGATCTGCTCAATAAACATAAATAGGAATATAGCTGGACAATTATAGATGTTACGCTTTTACGACATCCGTGAACAAATAATAAATATATACCTTGAAAAGCTTGCATAATCCAGAAAAATAAAAAAACCAATAGTCAAGTTGATCGTGACAGCCTACTTCCGAATTCAATCCCTAATTTAAAAAAGTAATCCCCAACCCTGCACCCCTAACAAGACTGCATAAGACTATTATTCAATTAATTATGGATTTCCAAAAATAAGGGAAAAAAGATTATCAGTTCCCATACTTATAAACAAAATGTGAACTTTGAACTTCTTATTTTGTTAATAGAATATCATAAAACCACATTGTAATATTGCTATGCTTGTTTGCATGTAATTTGACATTGCAGAAGATAAGTTGTTCACGTGAGAAGTGCTACATCCATTTTTCTCCTTTAATCGATAACATAAGGACGGATTCTATGGCCATTTCACATAGCACATTGTCTATTTCTTGCTAATGGTAGGCAATTTCAGTGCACAGATCTGACAAAAGCATATATGGATGGAACATAGCATGTGAGGACTCAGCGTAGAGATATGAGTTCGTGATCCCCTGTGAATATAACGCTGCAAAACAATCACAGTGCTATTGACTTTGCTTATGTTTTGCCTTGCAGTTCGAAATGATCTTGACTTCCAAATTTTAAACATTCATTTATCTACAGTTTAGTATCATGGGTACCTTCATTTTTGCAGATATGGTAATACCACTTCATCTAGCATTGCTTGTTTCTATTGAACACCCTGTTGAGGATTGTTAGAACCAAAACTATGACGATATGTCTTTAACTAAAACATAACAGTGTATTTACATTACTTTGGCGATCAAACATTCTGTTCTGATGATAACGTATGAAGATTATCTAGCAAACATTGGCAGCATGATGGTTTGATCTTAAGACTTCTCAATTAAAAGATTTAAGAGTTTCTGTTTCTGCAGCTTGATTTTGACTTATGAAGAATTGAACTCCAACTACTTGGCTGAAAAGAGTTTGAAGTGGTGAAACAACTATAGCCTAAATGAAGTTGATTCTGGTGTCTAATGACTAGAACTCGAGACTTCTCAGATAGAGAGACTTTGGTGATGGTAAATCGATAAGCTTAAATATGATTAAATTGGGTACAGCATGATTTAAACTCTAGAACTCTGAAATCAATTAGCCTGAAGGGGATTAAATGGGATGCATTTGGATGCATGATGATTTGAAATCTCAAGTTGGAAGACTGGGGCAACCAAACGGAAACTGAATGTATTTGATTACATCCACTAAGACCCTCCCTCTTAGATCTGTTGAACAACATGAGTTTCAGAGCCCCCTTACAAAATTTGTCCATAACTAAGCGGTGTCCATTGAAATTAAACCTGTAACAGGTGGTTTCCATGTCAATACTCTTACCGATACTAATAAATATACTAGACCAAATGAGTGCATGCTGATTTAAACTCCAGTCCTTTCAATTGGAAGTCTCGGATTTTAGCTAATCAACTAACTTAAACAAGATTATACTGGGTGTGTGATGATTTGAACTCTGAACATAAAAGACTTGGGTTATGGATAATTTATATAATCCAACTGGGTGTTCAAAAACCAGTATAGTAAATATGACCGATTTTGGATAACCATGATGTGTGGATTCATACTAGCAAAATCAAAGCTACATGATGTGTTCGATCCAAGCCAGATCTGAGACAACAAAGCCCAATTGTAAATAATGAAATTTAGTTATTGGAGACCACTGGAACAGTTCAAAAATACCATAAATTTAAAATTTTAAGTTTAAATTATGTGCGGCAAATGGGGAAATGATTGTTGGCATCTTAAGATTCTTGAAAAAGAAACTAAACTTGGGATTTCAATTTCGAGATTACAGGCAACAAATAGGACGCCTTGAGGCCATTTAAGCAATACAACGGCATGGGCATTTGGCACCTAACTTGATAGCACATGGCATAGCAGTCAACTCGACAACATCTTTTACAACCACAGATCTCTCTCTCACATGACTGAACCAGTACCAAACTTACGATCATCGAGCGAGAGATAAGAGAGAGACAGCAGGTGTTTTGAACTAAATTCAAAACTCTTCAAGCTCATCCTTACCTTGCACCTAACTCAACATATAATCAAGCACTTGTACAAACATTTATAACCATTCTTGGAGGCAAAATTAAAAGTGCACCTCGAATGAACCTCAGCACTCTTCAAGCTCACTCTCATCTTAATGCCAAACTAAGGATATCTTCAAGTATTTGTGCCAAACTTTCATCATTTCTCTTCAAAGAGAGAAAGTGTGCTTGCACTGAAATCAGATAATCATTTATCATCAAGAGAAAATTTGAGTTGCATGAAAGCATGAGGCATCAAGTCAATCTCAGGATCCATTCTTCCTCAACCTATTTCAAAGATGCAAGGTTCAATTGATTCTTGTGAAGATTGGTTTGCGATTCATGGTTTGTGGGCTGTGCTGCCTTTGCAAGGATCTTCTGCCTCTTGCAAGAAGGGTTGGTTTCAATTTCGTGTAGCCTTACTAGGCTCAACTGCCTCTTGCAGTTAAGGTTTGGTTCATTGTAACCATTGCTAGTAAGCAACAAACCAGCTTTAAAGATTAATGGAACCACGGGGTGAGAAAGAACAAATCTCCTAAGAGTGGACTAGCCCAAAGGCTTCAGGTGAACTACTATAACTTTGATGTGTGCATTCCTTTTTCTACAATAGCAACTTAAAATAAGTTGCAATTAATTTTGTACCTTCCAATTTTACAATAACGTTATTCACCCCNTTAATTTTGTACCTTCCAATTTTACAATAACGTTATTCACCCCCTAACTTTTATAGGTCTCAATCCATAGCATTTTGTATTAGATTGGCTGGGCAATGCAACAGATTTTCTCATTTTCTTCCGAATCAATGTCATTTAACTAATCACCTTCTGCAAAGCAATTCTTAGAAATCAAGCTTATTCACTGCCTAAACATTAAGACTGAAAGTTTTGTTTCCCCACCTGTAATGTTTTATTTGTATTTCTTGTTTTACATTAGTGTTTTTTAATTTAGAAATTACATATAAACTGAAACTACTACACAACAAACTTTATTCCCTGAAAGAAGCATTTACATATAAGAACGAAAAACATACACAAGCAACAGAAAAATATCATACCAGCAAGTTTACTATGCCGTACAAGGCTGGTGGCTATTGTTCCTGGATGAAGTGAATTAGCAGTTACATTACTACCCTCTTCCTGAAAGTTAAAAATAACATCATCTGTCTCAGAGAAGGGCAATAAGTATATACTTGTACTTTTTCTTGAGAAAAAATATTTTCCGACAAAGTAATAATGTATAAGTTAAGCATCATATAGTTGCTCAAGTCAACTGGAAATATGAAACTTCTGTAAACAGCATTCTAGAATAACATCTAATGAATTTTGTTAGGAAGTATTCATATGAAGAACAAGAATAGAGATACTAGCTAAAGTTCGGTAGCTACAACCTCCAACATTTTAAGAATTTTTGGATAGTCCTTTAGGAAAATTCTCGATAACTGCTGGAAGCTGGCCAGTTAGCTTGAATCCCTGACCACCAAATATGTTTTGACAAAGATGCCATTTTTTCACCAAGAGCTCCATAGCATAATATCAAGTCTATTGTGCCATCCATTTGTTTTTCTACATATGAGGTCCATGAGCATTCATTTCTACCATCTGTCCATATGATGCTACAGGTGACCTTGATATTGATCATATAGTAGATTTGCGAACAGCCTTAGCCACTGCCTACCAATCCTTCTCAAATTAATTACTCAGCTTTACTTCTATCATTCACTTAAAACTAAATTTGCATATCACCATTTTATTTTATCCATTATCTAGCTTAAAGCACTAATGTAGAAACTACTGAATTAAAGCACAAACCAACAAAGAGCCAGAACAGAAAACATTAAGATCGGTTAGTATGAAAGAACCTTATGGATTCAGCCTGAATGAGCAACAATGACAAAAGAATAGTTAAAATGCCAAACCCAAATAGACAGTAAAAGGTTCCAAGTATGATTGTGACTGTCAAAAATCTCCTGATTGCTTATTTATCACTTGTAACATTTAATTATCAGAGAAACCAGACCTGGAGTCTTTTTGTTAGCTCATTTGCATGCAGAATATTAGCAAGCTTTGACTGCCCATATGCCATCATTGCAGAATACCTGAAGCCCAAAAACTTAACGTTATAAGTGTTGGTACTGTTTACAGAGTTTCAATTTATTTACATGTTCCATATCAATGTAAATAAGGATTTCTACGTGGCAAAAAATGAAAAACAAACACTGGAGTATTCATCTTACCCTGACTGATCATTTATTTTATCAAACCGAATGCCACCTGAATAACAAAATCTGTGTGCTTCTGATGAGACATTGACAATTCTCCCTTCAATACCTGTTTCAAGGGCTGTCTTTTTCATGGTTTCAAGTAAAAGATTTGTCAAGAAAAAATGGCCTGTAGAAGAAAGTAAATCATTATTAACTTAGGACAACAGAAAGCCTTAAATACAAAAAACTATAAATGTTTTAAATTTATTGAAATTTCTTTTCCTCCTATGAATACATAACAGAAGCAACCTATACAAGAGAAAACAAAATGTGCTTGACATGATGCCTTTTTAAAAAGAAAAAAAAAGTTGTGTTTAAAATAACGAGTGACATTTTACGGCGAACAAATGGTTAGGTACTGTTAAGTGTCAGCCAATGGATAATGTTGCTCTCACATAAAAATCAATATAATTATAGGCATTAATGGATTTGTCTTCCATGGAGCACATCATGCTCAAAATGTAATTAATATCACCTTCAAAATAATACAATATTCATTTTTTTCTAACCTACCAAGATGATTGGTAGCAAACTGGAGTTCTATGCCATCCTTTGACAATTCATAAGGGCACATCATAACTCCTGCATTGTTTCTTTGAACAGCCAAGGAAAAATATCAAATTGCAAATATTGACAATTTAACATGTATGATTATTGAAAGTAAATCATTTGTGTCTAATGCTCTGGCATAATGGTAGGTCAGACAAACAATAAACTTACATTAGGATATTTAAAGGAAGATTTAATGATTTAAAATTGGAAGCAAAGTTCTGGACAGAAGCTAAAGAGCTCAGATCTAATTCCAGCACATCAACTTTAGCATTGTCAATCTCCTTCGTAAGTTTTTCCTTCACGGCATTACCAGCACTCAAGTTTCTAACTCCCATGATCACATGAGCACCTCTCAAGGAAAGCACACGAGCTGTCTCAGCACCAATACCACTTGTAGCACCTAAAAAATGATCAGCAATACCAGAAGGAATAAACTATTTCATAAAAACCAATTATTATGTCTAGTGCATGTTCTTGAAAAACTGTTGGAGAATTAGCATAAACCAACCTTCATACTACGATTGAATGCCTGCTGGATGACATAATATGTCACAGTGAAAAGAATGGCATATACCCATTTAATAAGGGGGGACTGAAACATCTATTAACCATTCCTTCAATGCAAACTATTTGAGGATAACATATAGGAAACAAAGAACTAAAAATGCCCTAAAGAAACAGGTAGTTCCTTTCCACAAAAATCATGCAAATTTTATAATCGGAGATATAGCATGTTATTATTCATCTGTATACAATGACTTGCATACGAGATTGCTTAAACTTGTTACCGTGCTAGAACTCAAACAAAACGGCAAAACTACAAAAACAAGGATAAAATTCAAGCAGACAACTGCAAAGACAAAGATGCAAGGAAGTTAACACAGCAAAAGAAAAAAAAAAGCCATCAGCTGAAGGCTCAATGCTGGTCTTACCAAGCAGGGTGTAAATCAAATGAAAATGAAAATTCAAAATATCATTATCAAAACATAACAGATTCCTCAATATGCAAGCAGTGGAGCAGATTTCAGCCTTTTGACCATGATAATTTGTGTTCCAAGTTTATAGATATTACTTTAAAAAAGTAAAAAATGATTATATTAATAAAATAAGATTTGAGGTACAATGACATTATGCTTGGGGTCTTGGATGATAGGATCAAATTTCTAACCAAAAATGAAACACAAGCTACCAATTCATAAATCCTAAACCCTAACTTCATAAATCCTGCAAGGCTTAAAGACCCCATATTCATAGAACGTCAGCAGTTGGGCTTTCACATGTAACTAGGCAAATATTTTCCAGCTGCGCGAAATCAAAAACAGCTTAACTTCCGTTGCATTTGCAGCCGACTACAGCCGTCATGTACATATCTGAAAATTTTATACATATTAAAACCAAATCAGGGTTGCCTCACTGAATCATTTTTGTTCTTTCTTAATCTTCCTTTTTCAGAAAAAAAGTATTTATCCAAAATGTTCTGCTTTATTTGTTTTTTAACGTATCATTATAAATTTAGATTGTTAATATATGATTAGTTGACTTGATAATGTTTGTCAAACCAAAAGAGTTTACCAGAATATTCCCTTAAAGTTCCTTATACCGCACTAGTTCAGGACAATTATTCCCCGAGACCAATAAAATAAAAGCGTTCGTGTATGGTATCCGATTCAATAACAGCCGTTACCACGGAATGGAAGAATAATTAGCGACCGACATAAAACATTAGCGGATCAACGCTGCACAAAGACCTTCGTAAAGAGCAACAAACCGCTCAAGGTGAAAAAAAGTAAAAACCGAAAATTAATTTTATTCGAACCCTCAAAAATCCGCAATAAAAATACATTTAAAACATAGTGCAAAGGTAAAGTGAAAGATGTACCAGTGACAATAGCTATTGAGCCAGACGCGTCAATGCCATTGGTAACATCTTCAGCTGTAGATTTGTACGAAAAGCCCGAAGGGCCTGGTCTTCTTAGCAGCCAATTCATCATCTTCGCTTTCAGAATCTGATCCCAACCCACTGAATACACTTTAAAAGCATAATCATTGCACGATGCACCCTCTTTTATTGTTGCAGGAAGGCTAGAAGATACTAAATCGCAATATACGCCGCCACAAAAAATTACCTGGTAGACTGGAACCTCACGTTTTCGGCATCACATTGATGATCTTTTGTGCTGCCGTGGCGTTCTATATACATTGTTGATAAGTGGGGGTGAATTTTATATTTGAATTCCATGTACAAGTTACTTGGTGATGAAGGGTGCCTTGGATCTCACAAGAAAGAGACGGGTTGCTAAGACTGAATTGAGTAATGTCCGGTAGGGTCGCTTTCAGGCTGTTTCTTGCTTGGGTTATTCATTAAAAAGTGGACCGCCACCTTTCCAACATTTCCCCGCAAATTGCTATCCAAAATCATGGCGGTGTTCAAACCCTGCAAGAATTGTAACATGTTACCCGGCACGCCACCGCCTTAGAGAGTCCTCCCGCTGGATAAAAATCGTAAAAATAATTTAATAATAGTTGTACGTTGTTATAGTAAAATATCTTTAAGTGCGATTGGAAGCTATACAATTTCTTATAAACCAAGTAACTAATCCGTTGAGCTCTCTCTCTTATTGATCAAAGCCACATAAAGAATCCATCTTTAGCATTGACATCGTAACATAAGCCAAGTTTAATTTAGGATTATTTTTTTCCCTCAAAGGATTTGGGGGGAGGTGGGGGTGGTAGTATTGTAATATAATTATACCTTGAGTTATATAATTTAGCATTGCCTACCAAAATTGAACCATGACTTGGAACTTTTAAAGCAATAGTCTTACCTCTTAGATGAATGTTGAATATTACCAAGAGAGATAAACTGCACAATATAGACATTCAAGGAAGACTTGGAGTGGCTTCTATTTTAGATAAGTTGCAAGAATGACATCTTAGATGGTTTAGACATGCATAATAAAGCTTAGATAACAAGCCGATGAAAAAAGATTATTGTATCAACTTGTAACACCCTACTAACTAGGCTTAGGCTAGTAAGGTATTCACCTTGAGCCATAGTGCTTATCTCATCAAGCAAGGTCTTGGTAGATGATTAAAAGCCTAACCTCTTTGAGTGGTTGTAGCCAATCTCAAACCCAAGTCTTCAACTTGAGAAACAAGCATCTTATCATGACTCTAAATGATCGCCCCTTAGGCTAGTAAGGTATTACGCATAGAAAAATAAAAACATGTAGATAAAAATAAAAAAACACAAATTAAGAAAAAGGTAGGATGCTAAGAAAAATATAACAAGCAATGCAATAGGAATCCATAATATAGGCACATAGATTGTTCCAAAAAGCCACCAAAAAAGATATAGGAAAAAAAATAATTGAAGAGGATTTAAAGAAATTGCAAATAAATAAAGATTCATCTCTTCATAGAGGTGAATGACGAAAAATAACTTAGGTAGGCAACCCCATTTTGTTAGGACAAGGCTGGGATAACCATCATGATGACGATGATATGTTACTAGCCAAAAAAAAAACTATAATTTTTAGGATTTTTCTTTTTACATAAAATCAACCTAGAATTTGTTTTTTTTTTTTAATTTTTAGGGGTGGGAGGGGGGTGTATGGCCACAAGAAGGGGTGTTGGAATCCCAAAGTATAACTTTATAATTTATCATTGCCCTTAGATCTTACCACTAGGCCAATATNTTCAAGACATATAGATTGAGGAAAGGAGGAAGAGAAACTGTGTTAAACTTAGCATTCCAGAGATCAACCATTCACTGAAATGTGTGTATCGTTTCCAGGGTGTGGATTGTCGAATGAGAACAAAGGTGGGAGAAAGAGGAAAAAGGCCAAATGGTGTAGAAAACTGTGGCATAATTAGGAGACTTTCTTCTGAAGCGAAGCTTGATGATGGTGATTATTTGGATCTCCGATATGACTCCATGGCTGCAATAAGAAAAACAACTGGTTAGCATTCATGGGAGGGGGGTGTATGGCCACAAGAAGGGGTGTTGGAATCCCAAAATATAACTTTATAATTTATCATTGCCCTTAGATCTTACCACTAGGCCAATACCTCATTGTTTTTTTTTTTCAAGGAAGGAAAGAGGAAGGATTTTTAAGGTCATCATCCAAAACTCAAAAGCCTAATCTCTTTTTAAGTGGCTACACCCAAGCTTGAACTTAGGCCTTACAACCTAAGAGACAAGCACATTTCCATCATTCTACATGATGGCCCCTTACTACATATTTACTATATGTAAAATACTCACAAATTTGTTCATAAGACATAGCTCACTTGGTTTGAGTATGTGACTTGTGATACAAGTTAAACTTTGATTTCAAATTCCATGCTAAGACATTAAACCATTCATAGTTTCCATGTTGTTTCTTTACAAAGGCATTGTTATGTCTTGCTTAAATTCTACTAAAAGTATTGTGTTTGACTATATGGCTTTGTGATGCATTGGTAGAACTTAAAGTTGAATGTATAGTCATAGTTTTAGTTTTGTTGTTGGAACTTGAAATAAGTGAAACATAGGTACACCCCAAGATTTATCGAAGTTTGTACCTTAGTGCTACCTAGTAGAATCTAACCTATGATATGGGGTTACTAGGACAAGATCCATACCACTAGGCTAATACCTTATAGTTTTAGTTTTAAAATAAGGATAATCACCAAGAGGGTCCTAGGAGGATTGGTGGATAAGCAAAAGCCTAACTTCTTTCAAGTAGCTACCCTAGGCTTGAACCTAGATGATATGACTTGAGAAACAAGCACCTTACCATCACTTCAAATGATGGTCACTTAGTTATGGTCTTGACAACCCTAAAATTTTACAAATTCTTTATGATTTTTAAAATCAATATATTTGAAAAATGATTCAACAAGAAATGATCTTCCCAAGATTTTTGAATGCCAATAATAAGCTATTCTTTTTATGAGTTATTGAAATTAAAACTATGGTGGGTGTTGGAACCCTGAAAGAATTGTAATATAGTTCATTTAGAACTTTATAACTCAGCATTGCCCACTAGAATTTAACCCATGACTGAAGCTTTGAAATCAAGAGTCTTACCACTAGGCTAACACCTTATTGTTTACAATTAAAACTATGACTAGATGTACCTCTAAGCTCAAATTTAATACATTCTAGAAGATTAGTTATTATGACAACTTTGAAATAGAAAATGAGATATCTAAAAAGTTATCATTTATCTAAAATTTTAGGTATTTTTATGGTTTTTAATGTATCAAGGTTGTTTTTTATTAGTGTTGATTCCCCAAAATAATTATTATATATGTATACCCCAAGATATATAGTTGGAATGTTGGAACTTTGAAATAATTGTAATATCGGTACACTCCAAGATATATAGTTCAATTAGAATTGATGGAGAACTAGATGACTTTACATTTCTTTAGGACATATAGCCAACACGAACTTTCATGATACTTATGTTAAACATAATTGAAATTGAAACTGAAGCTTTATTATGTTTGAAGACCCATAGGATCTATTGGATAGATATTACATTTTCATGAAAAATAAAATAGACTCTATAAATTGACTAGCAACAATAAGCGTAACAAAACCAAATCATACAATTTTTTTGCTACAACATTATAATGTTGTCTCAAATGGATAGTTTCAACTAAGAAAAGAAACATATACAATCCATCTTCAAGGGCTCTTAACCTACATAACCTACACGTACATTCTTCTCACAGGAGTTGAATCCAGCATACACTTTCAATTTTAAGATGATGTTAACTTAAGCAAAGCTTGTTAATGAGTGGTAAGTACCCCTTATGCCCAACCATATGAATCACTAAGCGTTCACGCACTCTCTGGTTGAATGTTGTGGATGGGACTAGTTGTGGCATCTGGATTGTTATGTCTTGATTGCAATTCATTGTCTTCCCACTTGGACTAGTGATACCTTTATCACCTATGGTTGAGTCCAAAGAGAGGCATATGATAATTGATGTTATTGCGACCTTATGTTACTTCTAATGATAATCAGAAAATCAATTACTTAACTAATTAACAATGGAAAGTAAAATTTAAACTAGCCTACGTGTGATGAGTATCCATTCCTAACCTTCCGTACATATCTTGGACTTTGTGCAACTACCACTGGGATTACCAAGTGTACTATTACTAGGTGTACCAAATGATAACACTATTGGGTTACCAAGTAATTACACTTAAGTGCTCACAATTAGTTGTACTCATTCCGCTTAATGACAAAAACAATAAAGAACAATAAATGATAAACATTAACTAAGGAAAATAATAAGCATTTAGGTAATTAATAATAATAAAGCTAATGGATGTTGCAATGATGGAAGTAATCTTGATCTTTATTGCCAAACATGTAACATGTCCAAGTACGTCACACTCGAATAAGGATGTCGTATAATCACTTAACATTACACTGCGATCATGCACTGAAAACAAACTAACAAAACTTATCTATGTCTATCTCTAAAATCTATATCCAAACCATGCACCCAAGTGTTGTATTTATAGGCTAGCATGGATGAGGCAATTTTGGATCCCCAACATCGGAGGTTGTGCCTAGATATCGGGTACCCAATAACATAGCTCCGATATTGGATATCCAATATCAAAGCCCTACCAAAACATGACTCATCGTACCCCCATGATTGAATGAAAACTCATCCTTGAGTTAAACAAAATGAGGAACAAGTTTTGTACAAAATATTGGGAAGGCACAAGATTATTGACTAACACAAAAACTAACTATTTCATGTCACAATGGTGTTTTACAAAAAATGGACACAATATGAAAAAACAACAAAATTGGGGAAGCTATGTAGTTCCCAGAGGTGGTGGCTCTTCCATTGGCCACTCTCCCTTATCATTAGGCTTCTAGAACCTGTAATGATTCAGGAGCACTTGCAACTTCTCCTCCTTCGTTATCAAGTCATGCATCATCCAGGTTGATGATCCAATGTGTGTTGGAGTTAGTACATCCCACGGACATGGCAGTTGTAGGAACATCTGCTTGGGTTTCACATACCGTGTCACGAACTACCTCCATTCCTTCTCAAAAGCCCTAGCCTTTTCTCTTAATTCATGATAATTTGTTAGTCTCTTAGCTAGGTTTGAAGCCACATCTCTTTGTCCATGGTAGTGAGCCTTAATTATTTCTAGTTCCAAGTTTGCCATGTGAAGTTTCTATAGAACATCTTTTCTATCTACAAACTCTTTCTCGTATAAAGCGTAAGTGGTTGCTACTTGTTGTTCTAGTTCATTTTTTGGCCAACCTGCTGTTAACATGGCCAAGTTAGCATAATGAAGGTTAGCTAATGCCATGTACTCATTTAAATTCTCAATCTACAGGTCCTTATTTTTCACTTCTGCTTGGTGGACTAGGGCATAGCTATCCAAGATGGGTTGCCAGTCAGGATTTGGAGCTAACATGGAATTGATGTAAGCCTTTTCCATCTAGATTTCTTTTTTGTTGATTTGCTTGTACATGCTAATCTAATCCTAGAATTGCTCTTTCAACTTCTCATGCTTTTTGGCCTCTAATGAGACGCGACATGCACTGTGTCGCGATATCGCGTACGCGATATCGCGTCTTTCCTTGCGATATCGCGGTCCACCGTCATATCTATAAATAAGAGGCAGCACTCCCCTCATTTCAAAATCCTGGCTAGAAGTAGCGAAGCTCTGGCAGATTAATCACTCCAGAGTTAGAATTTTTCCCATGTGCCCGCAGTAGGAGTCCTAGAGTGAATGGCTCTTTATTCGAGCAGCTTGTAACCTGAACCCAAGTTGTGTACGGCAATAAAGACGAACTTGATTGGATAAACCTTGCAGCACGTGGTTTTATTGTTGTTTATTTATTGCTTTTCTAGTGCGTACAAGTACGACTTGATTACGAGC
>MNCI01008940.1:57823-115625 GCA_015680685.1 Gnetum montanum | reverse complement strand
CTTGATCATAGTTCACTAGCTTTCCATTTGGACTAGTAGTAGCTTTGTCACATATGGTTTAGTCCAAAGTGAGGCTTATGATAATTGATGTCATTGTGGCCTTATGCTACTCCTAACGATAATAAGAAAATCAATTATTTAACTAATTAAAAATAGAAAGTAAAGTCTAAACTAACCTACGTGCAATGAGTATCCATTCCTAACCTTCCATACATGCCTTGGACTTCATGCAACTACTGTTGGGATTACCAAGCGCATTGTTATTGGGTGTACCAAACGATAACACTACTAGGTTATCAAGTAATTACACTTAAGTGCTTGTGAGTAGTCGTACTCATTCCACTTAATGATAGAAACAATAAAGAATAATAAATGATAAACATTAACTAAGGAAAATAGTAAACATTTAGGTAATTAACAATAATAAAGCTAAGTGGATGCTACAATGATGGAAGTAATCTTGATCTTTATTGCTGAACATGTAACGTGTCCAAGTACACCACACTTGAATAAGAATGCTATACAATCACTTAACATCACACTATCGGCATGCACTAGAAACAAACTAACAAAACTTCTCTATGTCTATCTCTAAAATCTATAAAATCTATATCCAAACTGTGCACCCAAGTGTTGTATTTATAGGCTAACACAGATGAGGTGATATCAGATCCCCGACATTGGAGGCTGTGCCCTGATATTGGATACCCAATAACATGGTTCTGATATCAGATATTCGATATCGGAGCCCTACCAAAGCATGACTCATCACTTGTTAATAGCACTTTGGTACTTAATTGGAATAGTAGCTAAGAGATAGTAAGCTCGTACATCTAGTTTATTAGATCTACTACATCATTAAAGCATTGCCTAGCTCAACAAGCATTAAAAAAGAATAATACTTGGTATGAAGGAATTGAATGTCATGTTTTTGCATCCCATTATTTAATTACAGAAGGGACCATTATTTGGAGTAATGGTAAGGTTATCGTTTCTCAAGTCGAAGACTTGGGTTCTAGCCTAGGCACAACCACTTGAAGAAGTTAGACTTTCGCTTATATACCAGCCCTTTTGAGACCCTGATTGGTGGGATGAGCATTATGACTTTGGGTGATGATCCTTATTATTTAATTGTGAAGTGAAACTTTGATTATGAGGTAGGTAATGCAAAATTTGAATGAACACATATTGTGATGTAAAACTCATATACATCATTGCAAAGAACAAAATTAGGTGTCTTAGTTGCATTAACATTACTAGAAGAAGGTGTTACAAATTTTTACTCATTAGCTTGTAAATCTACATTTTGAAAGTCAACAAATTTTTTCACATTTATACAAGAAATAGAAAATTTAGCATTAATTGAGGAAGCTGGAACTAATTTAAAATTCTCCATAAGGGAATTCTAGAATAATTAGATCTACTAAATTGTCCAATGTTGTGTAAAGATCTTGAAGCAAGATAAAATTATAGAGAAATGTGAAAATTACAGAACTTACATATTGTGAAATGTAAACATTCAATGTTATAAAAAAATAATATAGGAAAGTTAATATTAATAAGATGTAACTCATGAATATGATGAAGGCAAAGATAATGAGAACTTGTAATTAATGAGAAAAATGCTAAGGAAAGTTTATGAAGAATAAGAAACACTCATGAATTTAAATAATGTGTCAAAGTAAATTTAAAAGACTTATAAGCACACATACAATTAAGGTAATGAGTGAAAAGTCTATCAAAATAATTATTGATGGAATCAAAAATAAAGAGAGAGAGATTGAAAGGTACTTGATGACAAAACTTAGATCAATGGAGATAGCTTATAAAATAATTAAAAGGAAGTGAAATTAATTATGAGGAGGAAAACTATATTCAAGGACTCTAAAAAAATAGGGAAGAATTGCATATAAGATTTTTAATATAAAATGATCTATGTTTATAGGATGTTTTCTAGGAAAGAGAATTCTACTTCTATATTGAAAACATTGCTAACTAAGGAGCAAAATATCAACTTCAAATTTCATTAGTCAACATATTAGATATCACATTAGAGTTATAACATGATCTATGATTTTGTTCCTTACTTGGTAATTTTTTTAAAATAGAAGATATGGTGTGGTAGGCATATACATGATTTAGTCTATGTAAAAACATGATGTATTAAGAATCTACAAATGTAGCTAGCATAAGGGTAATAGTAAGACAATGTAATCAAGTGTATTGTTATCCATAAATTACCTTGAAAGTGAAGCACCTATCTCACAACCAAGATTTTCCTTAANTAACACTGCTAGGATTACCAAGCGAATACATGTTATCCTCGAAGCAATCATACTTATGTATATGATCTATCTCGCTTAATTGTCTCATTAACGCAATAACTAGGAAATATTTAATAACTAATTGAAAACATTTAATGAATAACTGAAAACATTAAATGCATAATAAAATAGCTAATCTATCCAAAGTGCTGCAAGGTTTATCAGAAAGCTCATCTTTATTGTCGCACACACTATCATGCTCATGTACAACAATGCTCGAATAAAGATCCATACACTCAATGACTCCCATTGCAAGCACTNACAAAGCTCTTGCATTTTTTCCATTCAAAAGTTAGAATTTTTTCCCTGGAGTGCTTGCAATGGGAGTCATTGAGTGTATGGATCTTTATTCGAGCATTGTTGTACATGAGCATGATAGTGTGTGCGACAATAAAGATGAGCTTTCTGATAAACCTTGCAGCACTTTGGATAGATTAGCTATTTTATTATGCATTTAATGTTTTCAGTTATTCATTAAATGTTTTCAATTAGTTATTAAATATTTCCTAGTTATTGCGTTAATGAGACAATTAAGCGAGATAGATCATATACATAAGTATGATTGCTTCGAGGATAACATGTATTCGCTTGGTAATCCTAGCAGTGTTATTGCTTGGTACACCCAGTAGCGTAGTGCTTGGTCATCTAGTAGTAGATACGTGGGTTCAAGAGGTGTACAAAAAGTGGGAATAGATACTTATATTACAATTAGTTAAAATTCTAGTTAATTAGTTAAATTAGATTAGTTAATCAAACTTTTTTTATCTACAATTCAACCATTCAACTATAAAACATAAAAATGTTAAAAATTGAATGCCTCAATTACACTTAACCATACCAACGAGTGACACAAGTGTAATTGGGAAGACAACGATTACCTTAAGGCTAGATTCACTTCTTAAAGGGCTAGTGCACTAGAAATGATGAAGTCCATGGAATTTGACCAGATCATGCATGAACGCTTGTGATTTGTATGGTTGGATGTAGGAGTACCTTGTTGCTCATCATTGGCACCATTATCGGGGACTTTGTTTGTGGAATGTGCACTATTTAGGTTTAAGTGAATATCATTATATTGTTGTCGGAACTTAAAGGTCAATATCATTCCCACTATACATAAAATTGTAAAAGCACACTAACAATTTCATTTTGTTTTGCAAAATGTCTTCTTCTCCTCCAAAGCCCAAAGATACCAAACCAGCGGTCCCACAAGAATGCAAGGTGGTATACACTCATCTAGATGAGTTTGTGCCAAATTTCACCTTCATCCTACATCAAGACAAATAGATGTGATGGCATGATATGGAGGGCAACGTCATCTTGCCCCCTAATAGATTTGTGTCTAGAATGTTGTTTAAAATCCTTAAGAAGTTGGACATAGTAGATATTCACAAAGAGTACATTATGGATGGACATGATACTTGGAACTATTATCCCACTGAAACACAACGTAAGTGAGATAAATGTCAAGAGAAACTTCATGAAGCTAAAAAGGGGAAACATTACATTAACCCTTTATTCCTACTAGATCAAGAGGACAATGAGGATCCTTCCTTGGAAGGTTCTCAACATGAAGATTCTCCATCCTTTGCTACTAATGGCAAGGGTGTGAACTTGACCCTACGATTGACTATTCATAAATCAGGTTCAAGAAAGAGTGATAGCCAAGGTAGGGACTTAGGTAAACATTGCAATAACAAGGAATCTAATGATGGTGATTGTAATAAGCGCGAGAGTGGTAGTAGACACTGCGGTGGCGGCGGCGATCCACCTTCCTCTTCATCCTCTTCATTTGATTCTGAACATTCCTCTTCATCTTATAGTTCTCATAAAAGATGCCATTGAAATAACCGTGATGAAGGTGATTGATGAAATAATAATGATCATGAAGGCCACCAAAACCAAAGGGTTGGCCGAAACCATCATCAACATCATTAATGCAATGATGATGATGAACCCTTACTAGCGACTCAAAGTATGCTTAACATTGTGGAGGTAGTAAGAATTCCAACCAGGCATATGAAGGATAGTTAGATCAAGTATCTAGACATGAATAATATTCCAAGATTTGAGGTAGGATACAATTTTGATTCGTAGACACATCTACAAGCTTTTCAAGATGCTTGTGCCTTATAGAACATAGAAAATGAGTGGCAGAAACTCAAGCTTTTCCCAAGGACACTCATTAAGGAAGCTAAAAGTTGATATCGATCCTTAGAGCTGAAATCTATCCAAAGATGGAGTACCATTTTAGAACTGTTCAATGACAAATATCAAACGTACTTTGGAGTGTCTAATTTAAGAAGGAAAATCCAAGGCTAGAAATAAGGAGCACATAAACCCTTGGATGCCACCATGGGCCAATACTATTCACTCTTACATAGATGCCCTGAACATGGTTACTCTTAGAGGGAACAATTACGCCACATCATAGATGGGCTTAGAGCAGAAACAAGGAGAACCCTTAGGGTGTATGCCCAAAAAAGATTGTCTAAAATGAGAGCTCATCAGATCCAAAAAGTTATTTTTGATATTTTGGCCAAGGTTGACAAGTTATGGGACTCTTTGGATAAAAAGTTTCAAACTGCTTTGAAGATTGTTGAAGAATCCAAAGAGCGAAATAGTGATCGTAATCATAGGAGATGAAAAGAAGCTGAACATGCCTACCGAATAGGTAAGGGCAAAGCTACTATAGTAGAGGAAGTTATGGAGTTTGACTCTGATGATGAAAATGAATGTAACATCTGTCAATATGAACATCCAAAAGGATGTTGCCCTATGGTGTCACACTTACAAGAGTTTGGATTATACGCATTGAATCCTCGCCTAGCACGCAAGCAAGCTCCAAGACAATTACCTTACCCTCAAGGTAGTCCAAGATAGTTCCACTAGCAATAATAAGCTTACTACCGAAGTGGAGCTCCTTCACAACCGTACGAACAATACCAATAATGGTATTAACCACAATCATGAGGAATGCCATTACCAAGGTAGTAGAACCCTTATAGGCAACCAGATCCATACGAGTATTATGTTCAATAGCCCATCTCCCCTAGAAGTTCTACAAGTCATGCATCATTTTAGCATAACTATTATCCTCCAAAGTATCACCGAACACATTCATCATCTACTCGAGGGGAAAACCCATATTTGTATTCTTATCATCCTCCACGTCCCTTTGCACCTACACCTCCACCTTCAACTTAGTTACCTCTTGCTCCATCCATGCAGGGTGAGATTCCTCCATAGCTATAATAATGAAATGTTATAAGGGTTGTGCATTCACAATTGATTTTTTAACAAAGTGGTTCAGATAATTAATCAAGAAAATGACCTTTTTTTTGACCCAGTAGTCCTTTACAACCCTCACAACGTACTTCGATTGATTGTCTTGCATCTCTAGCACCCTCATCCTTTACATCAAACACCTTTGAGTGCCCTTCAAACCAAGTGTCGCCTAGGATCCGCACTATAATGTTAATCCATGCTGATTGGGTTAAGGTTGGCAACATTCCTACAAAAGGATCTAATCCAGGAAGTCCACTCATCTGTCTACAGATTGCTAGATGAAAGTCATGTAAAGCTCTTCTTCACTTTGGTTCTAGAGTTAACCTCATCTCCCATGATATGTACAAGGCTTGTNATTGCGTACAATGATAATGGATGCAATTGTGTGCAAAGGATTTGGTCCATCAAGAGCACATACATTAAGGCATGCAATCAGTGTGCATAAGAAATTAATATTCAACGGTGTCTATATGCAGTAGCCACAAAGTAGGAAGGCACCCAGTGGCTAATAGTTGATTTTGATAGCATCATAATATGCATGGAGCTAACTGAAAGCCTAACATGTGCATATGTTGAAGGCATGGACATTGTTGAACAAGTTCATTCCCAACTCTCTAATGAAGATGATGATACCTATTGGGGAGAGTTGAAAATTCCTGATCACTTTAAGCAGGAGCCCTTAGAACTAAAGAATTTATCGGCCTGTATGGAGTATGTATTTTTAAAGAATGGTAAACCCATCATCATTAATGCCAAACTTGCTCTTGAAAAAAAAGAAAATTTGTTGAAAGTGGTGAATAAATGGTCAATAGCCTTTGCTTGGTCATATCCAGAGTTAAAAAGAATCGATCTAAGGATATGCTAGCATTGCATCTACATTGACCTGGCCATGAAGCTTAGAAGGTAGCCATAGAGGCGGTTGAACCCCAAATTAAAGTAAATCATCAAGGAGGAGATAGAGCAACTCCTCAAGGTAGGGTTCATCTATCCAATCGCAAATAGTGAGTGGGTTAGCCCACTTGTAATAGTACCAAAGAAGGATGGAAAATGGTAGAATTGCTTCGACTTTAGGCTATTTAGTATGAAAACATTTAAGGATCACTTTCCTTTGCCATTTGTAGACCAAGTGTTAGACACCATATTCATGCATTATTATTATAGCTTTTTGGACAATTATAGTGGCTATAACCAAATCCAAATTGCACCCAAAGATTAGGCCAAAATAACATTCACGAATCCTTGGGAAACTTTTACATATTGTAAAATGCCATTTGACCTATGCAATGACCCTACAACATTTCAACACTTGGTCTTGAGTATCTTTCAACAACAAATTGGTAGTGGTGTTGAAGTTTTCATGGATGACTTCTCCACCTATAGAGCTACATTTGAGTAAGCCTTAGACCAACTTGAGCAAGTACTGAAGAGATGTGTAGAGACAAACCTACAGCTTAACTACAAAAAGAGCCATCTCATTGTCCAAGAAGGCATTGTGCTAGGGCATCGAATTTCACAAAAAGAAATTGAGGTAGACCANATGGTCCAAGAAGGCATTGTGCTAGGGCATTGAATTTTGCAAAAAGAAATTGAGGTAGACCCAGAAAAGATAAGGGTCATCCAAGCAATAACACGCCAACCAAAGACTGTAAAAGATGTTTAGTCATTTCTTGGACACATTAGTTACTATTGATAATTTATTGAGAATTTCTCTAGGATTGCAAAGCTATTGGTAGAACTTACAAAGAAAGATGCACCTTTCATTTGGACCAAGGAATGTGAACACGCATTCTAACAATTAAAGGAGAAACTTGTAAAAACACCAATCCTACTAGCACCAAATTTGTCCAAACCATTCCATATCATGATAGATGCATCTAACTATGCTTTGGGAGCAGTGCTCATGTAGATGGATGATAAGAAACATCCATATTATATCCATTACATGAGCCAAAGCATTGTGGAGGCATAGTTAAACTATACCACCATGAAAAAAGAATTAATGGCAGTGGTGCATGTGTAAGAAAAGTTTAGACATTATGTGTTAGGTTACAAAGTATTTGTACATATGGACCACAGTGCAATTGGCTTCCTTATGAATAAGCTGATGATGAGCCCTCGTGTTATACAGTAGCTTGTGATCTTGCAGGAATTCGATCTTACTATGGTAGATCGAAAAGGAACTAAGAATGTGGTCACTAACCACCTCTCTCGCTTAAGATGGGATGACAAAGAGGAGGAGAGCCCACTCTCTGATTAGTTTCCAAACAAACTTCTCTTTACTGGAATAATAAATGAACAAACGCCTAAAAAAGCAAGATGGTTTAATGACATCTTCACATATCTTCTCACTCAAGATATGCCACAAAACTTGGATTTTAGGAAAAAGAAACAATTTCTTCATCGGGTCAAATACTTCATGGAAATCAACAGACACCTTTACAAGGTGTGTGCTAATGGCCTGACTCGTTGGTGTGTCCCTAATGAAGATCAATTGCACATTCTCTAGGATGCTCATGAAGGGCCTTGCGAAGGCCATAATGTAGGGAGACACATGGCCATAAAAATCTTGATGGTAAGATACTATTGGCCTACAATCTTTAGGGATGCCCACTAGTTCATCAAGTCTTGTGAACATTGTCAATGTGACGGGGGGATGACCACTCGCATGGAAGATTCTCAATAGTGGATTCAACCACTGGAACTTTTCGACATATGGGGCATCAGCTTCATGGGTTCCATCACACCCATGTCTAATGGGAAAGTGTATATTATAGTATAGTTGACTACTATACAAAATGGGCAGAAGCGGCAGTCGTTACTGATTGTACATCATCCATTGCTGCCAAATTTATACAACAAAATATTGTGAATAGGTTTGGGATGCCACGTTTACTAATTTTTGATAATGGAACTAATTTCATAGGCATCACATTTAGAAAATTAATGCAATGCTTGGGGGTAGAACATAAATTAACAACACCTTACCATCCCCAAGCCAACGGTCAAGCAGAGGTAACTAACTGGGAGATTACAAAAATACTAATGTAGATCATTAGCAAATATAGGAAGGATTGGAGTACAAAAATTAACGATCCTCTTTGGGCTTATCATTCAACTTGGAAACTTCCTATTGGCTATTCTCCCTACAAGTTAGTGTATGGGAAACTTCCAATGCTCCCAATTCAATCTTAGCTTCCTACACTCTTGACAACCTATGATTTAAACCTTGACCTAAGTCTAGCACAAAAAGAAAGATTGATCAATTTGAATGTGCTAGACGAAAATCACTTAGTGGCCCTATGCTTAAATGAGGTGAACAAGGCATTCAACAAGCAATGTCATGACCTTAGAATCAAGAAAGTAAAACTTCAACCAGGAGATAAGATTCTTTATTGGAACCCCACACATGTACCCCAAAAGACAAAATTTCAAACATTATGGAAGGGACCTTATATAATTGATCAAACCTTTCCCTCTGGGGCCATGATAATTTACAAACCTGATAGCCCAATTAAAAAGTAGTTGGTCAACATCCAACATGTGAAGCCTTCCCTAGAACCAAGATAGGCCAGTGTAACTATCGCCTCAATGAATGGACACCCCTATTGTATTTTTTGGATCTCTTTCCTCCAAATCAGTCATGGGGGAGATGGCCATTTGTGCTGACCATTACCATGGCCTTTGAAGTTTTTCTACCTTTTTTGTTTTTCACATTTTTGATTTTGCAAATTTTTGATTTTTGAATTTTTCTAATTTTACACCATCTTTAGTACCTTTAAACCTTCTTGATTATTTTACACTTTCTTATATATTTTACTTTATTTTGTTTCTTTTGTTTAAGTGTGATATTTTCTTATTTTTTCTAATAAATTTGCTTTATTGTCACAGGACACAATGTTGCTGTTGCTATTTACTAATGACGGTTTGTGCTTAATGTGTGATTTTCAATGTCTGGTTTCTATTTTTGAATTCTAATGTCTAATGACTTTGGCATGGTTTATTTTTCATGAAATAATAAGTGAGTCCACATCATCCGCCCATCCAATGAACTCTATGGTTTTCCTTGTTTTGGAAATTTGGGGTCCCTTTTCATTAAAGAAACTTTTAATTAATTAGTGACCTTGGTAGTTCTAGAATTAGGAAGGATCCAAAGGTTTGTAAAGGGTGTAACTTTAAGGGGACTTAATACTCTTTGTACTTTTCTTCTTGCTTAAGTGTTTTTCATAGACTTCTTACTGTTCCATACCATCTATTGATAGGAAGAAAAATAACATCATTGCATGGTGTGGTTCCCATCATTCAAAAAAAAATGACAGAAATTCAAAGCACACCCCTTTGAAACAAATAAGTCCTTGCATCGTGTGGTTCCCATTTCAAAAAAAATAATAATAATGGAAATTCAAAGTACATCCCTTGGACAAGTAAAAGGGCTACAAGCACTAGTTATGGGACTTGAATGAAATGCACCTATGCCTAATAGTCCACTCTAACTAAGGCCCTCACACACACACACTTCCTACTTCTTCTTTCTTCTCTTTGTGAAATGGTGGTTGTTTTGTGGAAGCACTCTTGTGTCTCAAGTGGGTGGACTAGTCTTAGAATGGTGATGCGAAGTCGCAGAAAGTGGATGGTTTTGGTTTAGACTGAGGATGGAACTTCTTAGGTTATTTTAACCACAAATTTCACAAGGGACTTCTTATGACCTCAATTTGGAACTCCATTCCACCTTCTCTATCATCCATCCATGTTGCCATAATTCACCTCACTACTAGGTTCTATGTTATGCTCTATGTCTTAGTCTAATGTGTTGGGATTCTTGAGTGGATTCTTTCTGGTTATTCCTTAACTTGTCATGATCATTAAATTGACTATGGGGCCCACGAACTCCTTATTTGAGGTTATGCAAGGGCAAAAAGGGCATGAGCCTACTATGGGGAGGACTCACTTGCATAGCTTTTGGCTTGATTAGTTAAGGTTCCTTACCTTTGACATCGCTACAATCCTATATTTTGTATTTTCCATTATGTAAATCACTCAGTACTCCTTAATCTTTCATTGCGTTTATCCATTTAATCAAAATTTCTCTATTTTTTCAAATTTATGAACTTCAACGACCTCTTCTCATGATTTCATACTATTCTTGGTCTTCTGAGCTTTCATTTGATCCTAATTTCATCGAAAAATTCCTTGTATTTTGAAAGTCAATGGTGGTCAACAGCTACGTTGATGAGGCCTCGTCGATGCAACCGATTGCGTCGATGAGGCCCCATTGATGAGGTCTTGTTGACATAGTGCAAAAATACTATATATACACCGCCAGAGACTTTGGAATTTTTTGCAATTTGCTCATAACACACGGGGAATTTTTGTAATTTTTTAGAGCCCAAAACCTTCCAGGGCCCATAACTTTCAAACTGCTTGTCCAAATCACTTTGTTTTTTGATCCTGCACTTACCGGAGGTAAGATCTTTATCGTGGGGGGCCACGAACCTTAAGGTTTCTGATGAAATTCTTAAAAAGTTTTTCTAACTCCCCCTCCCCCAAGGATTAGTAACCTTAACAACATAAAAATATCAACTCTTTAGATAGTTAACCCTTCCAATGATCTTTGGGATGATTTATGAATGATAATGCATAAATAAAAATAACAATTGAGTTAATTAAATCAACCATAATCACAACTGCCAAGTGTAACTATCCTCAAGAGTTAAGGTATTCCAATTATTTTAAGGTTACACAATGATTGCTAATCCATGGTCTTATTATGATTACAAATGGCACCTAAACAAAAACGTCCGTAAGAAGGAGAACCCTCACAACCATGAGAGAAGCAACCTATAGTTGAAAGGGGCTAGGAGGAACAAGGCCAAGAACAACAAGGAGCTCGAAGCGGAATTTGTTTGACAAATTCCAAAGGAAGAAGTGCCTACAGAACAATCCCAATGAGGAGAAGCGTTTGGACCTATGCCAAGGCTCAAGGTCACTCTAACTCAAGCCTGCCTAGACATCATCAAGTCCTGAGAAATCCAAAGAATAGTTCTTCAAGAGATAAACTTCGAGCCATTTTTGGAAAAAGCTCCAAAAGATGTCAAGACACAATTACAAGCCTCTCCCATGTGGCTAGTCATCATGTCCAGTGCATAATGGTACATGGGAGAGACCTATCTCTTTTGGAATAGCCGAAGGCTAAGGTCCATTGTAAAAATTAAGGACATTCAAGTGTCCTACTCAGTAGAAGCCATTGCACAGGCACTGGGGTTACGAGACATTGGAACACATTTGGCAGAAATATCAACAAAAGGCGATCTTGAGGCAAAAATGGAATGGGCCCAACGATGCTATGGGGTGGACTATAAGGAGTATGGTGCACTCACATTGGTGGAGCAGATTTATTTCAAGATTGTAGCCTATCACCTTAATCCAACAATGAGGCCAAGCAAGGTGACTGCTTTCTTTACCAAAGCATGCATCGCTATAAGCGGGAAATTTCCCATTAACCTTCCACAACTAATTTATTTGGAGATTGAGAAACACCTCAAGGAGAATGAACGTGGAAGGAAGACCCTACCCTTTTCATGCTTTATCAGAAAACTTTGCAAAAGGGCAAGCATTATTTGCTATTCTAATGACACTCTTAGGCACGCTTCCTTGGCCTCAGGCAAAAATCATGAAAGATAAGACACCAACGACCACTCAAGAACAGGAGTTATTAGCACCACCATCCACTCAGGAGACAAAATTGGAGGCTCACACAATCCTTGAGTGTTTGCGTCAAATCCAAGAATAACTCTTGAGCAAAAAAGAGCAACAAGTGGGGTGGATCCATTTGTGTATTGCTCAATGATGAGTCACCTTAATGAGGTGGCCTGAACAGTTAGTTAGATGGAGAGGGGTGGTCCCCTTGTCTGTGCCCAAAGAATGTAGCTACCTTTGAGGTTTGATCACAACACTTGAGAGGTGATGATGTCACTAGCAACACACCATCTATTCCCAGAAATCTCTAGGAATGCTACCACTTTCTTGGTAAGGTTGGAGGAAGGTGAAGAGGCAATTGTCTTGGTGATGTAGCACCAAGGGTAGGATACAACAACAGAAGTGGTAGCTGACCATGTAGCTAAAGCACTGAATGTACTCATGGCATCTGTACCAGATGTATCTATACTCCAAGATGTGTAGACATCCGTAGGCATGGTCAGCAGGAAATTGAATGTAACCTAGCATGAACAATTGTTGGAATGACTAATAGGAACCAGGCAACTCACTCCAAACATTTTTGATCTCCCAAAGAACATCACTGCAACCCAGTCAGAGTTTCCGAATGCAAGGGGCAAATGCATCATCTTGGAAGGGCAACTAGAAATAGCCCAAGAGAAAAATCAACGCTTGGCCGTAGAGGTTACTGAACTTCGTGCCCAACTTGGAGAATAAGCAATTCTCAACCTGGCAATGATAAGAGATAAAGCTATCAAATAGCTTCAAGAATGATTTCAAAAAGTTGAGGAAGCAATAATGGCCATCTTCCAACAGTCCATGGTAGAAGTTGAAACGCACTCAATCAAAAAGGACTTGAATCAGATGCGCTAAGAGACTGAAGCATTGGCCGCATAAAATCATCGCTTGCAAAATGTTGATGCTCAAAGAGATCAAATGCAAGAGTTCATTCATCAATAGTAGGAGTAGCTTGCCAAAGTCAACACTGAACTAAGGAAATTAGCTACGAATAACCGTAATTTTTCAATGGAGGAGGTATGCACCTTGCGACAAAAGTCTACCATCGATATTGCTGCTTGGAAGAACGAAGCTCTCAAATTTGAGAAACTCAAAAATCACTACAGGGACCAGGTTGGCTTGCAAAAGGAAATTAATGAAAAATAAATCTATATGGCAAAGACAAAAGTGAATAAAGCCCTCCAACAACTCCAGCAAGGAAGAGAGATGTGGCAACCCATCCTTGATGGGATTGACGCTTATAATGAAGTGAAGATTTGCTTAAAGGAGTTGCATATCAAGGAAATGACAGAGTATATGGAGTTGGCCAATCTCTGTTATGCAAACTTAGCAATGCTGACAGCTGAATGACCATGGTTAAAATTGGAGAAACAAGTGGCTAGCTTGTATCTACTATATGAGGCTGAGTTCAAACACCACAAGGATACCAAGCAAAAGTTTGAGACTTCTAACACTGAACTCGAAGTTCTCAAAGGGCAATTCAAAGATCAACGATCTATCACTAAGGACCTAGCCAGACGAATGAATGACTACCAAGAGTTGAAGAAGACAATGAGAGCATTGGACATTGAATGTAAATAGTGTACTACTTGATTTGTCAATGCTAAGGAGTTGTTTCCAGCAATCCCATGTCCTTGGAATGTGCCCATTCCAACCCACATTGGGGAAGCTACGTGGACAATGCATGATCCTAGGAGTAAGGGGAAAAATGAAAGCATTGCTGGATGCTTTCCACCTCCCACCTATAGTTGCAGTAGCAGCAGGACAACCACAGCCGCATCAACCACTACCAGTGTGTGAACCTAGTAAAGGTCCCTCGAAGCCTCAAAAACCATCACCGCCTGGGATCATCTGATCTTCTCCAACAAAGCTTCACACCATCAAGGAATGTGTTGCCCAATTTTTGAAGAGTTGTATCATGGTGTTTAATTTTGTGTTCTAAACACCACCATTTTTGTAATGTGTTGATCTGTACACCCAAGCACTCCATGTTTTTTCAAGTCAATTAGTTTGTTTTATTAAAGAAAAGTTAGTCAATAATCCCATACCTTTTGAATTTTGTAAAAGAACTCGAGGATGAGTTTTCATTTAGTTGTGTGGGTATGATGAGTTGCCATTGGTTGGCTGTGTTGACGAGGCCTCATTGACGCAATGTTTATCTATTGCCTATAAATACATGCCTACTAGTCGCATTTATGACAATATAGGTTTTAGTAGCAGTGAAGCTCTTACATTTTTTCCATTCAAAAGTTAGAATTTTTTCCCCTGAGTGCCCGTAGTAGGAGTCATTGAGTGTATGGATCTTTATTTGAGCATTGTTGTACCTGAGCACGACAGTGTGTGCAGCAATAAAGATGAGATTTTCGATAAACCTTGCAGCACTTTGGATATATTAGCTATTTTATTTATGCATTTAATGTTTTCAGTTATTCATTAAATGTTTTCAATTAGTTATTAAATATTTCTCAGTTATTGTGTTAATGAGACAATTAAGCAAGATAGATTATATACATAAGTACGACTGCTTTGAGCATAACACGTATTCATTTGGTAATCCCAACAACATTATTGCTTGGTATGCTCAGTAGCGTAGTGCTTGGTTGTCCAACAATGGATACGTGTGGGTTTAGGACATGTACGGAAAGTGGGAACAGATACTTATGTTAGGATTAGTTAAAATGCTAGTTAATTAGTTAATTTAACTCTTTTTATCTACAATTCAACTATCCAACTATAAAACATAAAAATGTAAAAATCGAATACCTCAGTTACACTTAACCATACCAACAAGCAACACAAGTGTAATTGGGAAGACAACGATTGACCTTAAGGCTAGATTCACTTCTTAAAGGGCTAGTGCACTAGAAACAATGAAGTCCATGGAATTCGACTGGATCGTGCGTGAACGCTTGTGATTCGTATGGTTGGGCGTAAGGGTACCTTGCTGCTCATCAATGAGTAACACTTGTTTTGCTATTAAACCATTAATAATTAGAGAGAAAATTAAAAAGGATCATCATCTAGAGATTCAATGCTCATCCTATTAAGGCAAGGTCTTAGGAAGGACGATGAATGAACAAAATCCTAACCTCTTTCAAAGTTGCTATGCCCAAGTTTTATGACTTGATAAACAAGCCCCTTACCATATCTAAGTAATGGTATGAAGAGTTAACTTAAGTGTAAGAACCTTTGCATGGAAATGTCGGCACAGTAAAAATTATTGAATTACATAATTAAAAAAATCTTTAAAAATATTAAATTATTTAGTATGAATGGATGTAATTAAAAATTCATACAAATCAATTATAAATCCTATAGGTCCTTGAATCTTAAATTTTGTTATAAAATGAAATGAAGCTTTATTATGTCTAAAAACCCGTAATATCTATCAACATATATTACGTTTTTATAAAAAAATAAAGAAAGACCTCACCAACCGCACAAACCAAGCAGACTTTTTGCCGTATGAATATTAACCATGAATATACGTCATGCTGCACGAACCCCACAAACTGCGATCGTTAAACCAAGGTACCATTCAATCCATCCAGACCACCTTTTGACTCTCTTTCTTAGTTCCCAATCAAATCCTCTTTCGATTCTCTTGTCGGAATCATTTCGTTTGCCGTTTCCGTTAAGCAGCAACAGTTCCACGTATTTCTTCACATTAAAAGCAGCGTTCTGTAGGTCCGGTTTCAAAAAGGTTCAAGTGTTCAAATTCTAATCAAATAAGATCCTTATGGTCAGAAGAAATGACGCAATTCGGTGTCGCAAAATGCAGCCAATTATGTTCCGATCCCACAAGTTTGTTTGCCATAGAAGGAAATGGATGCGAATTCATAATCAGCCGAATTAATTACATCGAAACTAGGAGAATATATTCCTCAGTTCTGCCGTTATTGACGAGGAATCTTGTTTAATTTTATTGAAGTTAGTAATCGTTGCCCATATGTTGCTTGGGTTGTTGCAACCCGACAATCCGCTAAGATGCAAGAATTCTACGAGATAAAAGAAACGAGATAGCGAATGTGTGGAAAAATCCTTCTCGGAGCTGTACTGGACAAGGGACCCAAATGCCGTGATCTGAGGATAAGCATGGCCCCCATTTAATGGAATCAAAAGAAAAGGTGGGTTAGGTTTGTTCCAGATATGGACGGCATGCCAACGAAAAAAGGACAAATCTCTATATAAAGTTTCAACCGATCACCGTACTTTTTTAAACTTTTTTCAGGATACATGATTATCAACCTTTTCTCTAAGGCAAGATCAAGAAGAAATACTGTATTAAATAATCCAAAATCACAATCTTTCGGCATACCAAATACAAGTGATACATAAACAATTGGAATCTTCTTGCTGCATGAAGCAAACAGTGAAAAAGACATAAGCTACTGTCCAAGAATTCCCCTAAAACCCTCTACTAAAGTCTTTTGATGATCTTGGCTAAACTTTCCAAGTTACATTGTCTATGTAATTATGCACACACACTGGTTTCTGCCTGCTTGCAGAGTCGGAACAAATTTTACAACGTTGCCTACAGCATTCTACTAGTGTAGAATTCACAATCAGTATCAAAAGGCCTCGTACAAAATGCCAAATCCAACTATTTTTGCACAATATACCAAACAGAGCATGCCAAACCCAACAGCAAACAGTCCAAAAACACTCTGTCATCTCAATCAGATGTCAAATTCTGTACATGACAACAAAACAAGGAAGCACTGCCTTGGGATTGAACACATAGAGTTCATCCATGTTTGAATAGACACCTGCCTCACCTGCCATTGAATCATAGCCACCAATCAGAAATTCATCTGTATCTTGGGACTTGCTAACCTTCCCTGCAATCACTCTGCAGACCAGCATTGCTCTCTTGAGCTTCAGATTATCCTCCTCTGTGATGCCAACAGAATCATGTGCTTTTCCACTGCCTGATGTAGTGTATATCCCTTTCCCATTTTCAAACTTTGAAGAAAATCCGTTTCTAATGATGTTGCAGACATTGCAGTAAGTGGAACTGCAAAGACTGGTAAACCCGTTCGTTCCAAGGGAACAAGTGAATGACGTGCAATGGAAACGAAGCAGCTCGTTGCCATCTGCTATGCATCTTGGGTGCTTTTTGGTTGATTTGTTGGCTTTGGCCTTGACCATGTCTCTGTAATCCTCAAACCTATTAATGGTTTTGCCACTGTTGTGAATCTTGAGAATTTTTTCTATTTTGTAAGTTGTCTCCTTTTTAAGCCAACTTGTTTTAAAGATGATGTCCACTATGTTTCTGGCCGAATCATCAAGGGCCAGCTCAGATACTGCATCAGATGAAATGCATTGCAGAAAGGGAGAAAAAGGAAATAATCGTTAGAAACCTTCTCATTCTTCACTAGGAATAAATCCTAGATTTCCTTGCTAAGTTTAACAAAGAGGACAATGCTCATTATGCCAACAGAATTGTGTAAAGACAGATTTTAAACTAAAATTTATGCATCAATCATAATATGAGGCTTTTGCTTTTTGAGTATCACAGTGAATAAAACATAAAGGAGAGCGCAAAAGATTTTAAAGCATGTAACAATCACATTAATGACATTATTATGTTTGATAATCGATACCTTACTGGAAGGAGATCTAACCAGGACCAACCAATGAAGGATGCAATAATGAAACTGAAACTGAACATTTTCGTTTATTATGATATTGTGTTCGTTTATTTAGCCGTGAACTCTGTTCCAAATGCCAGAGATAAAGCCTTTAGTCTTTTACTGAAACATTCTTGTATATCATGATTTCAACATAGTCAACGCCTTTTTAGATCTAAATCGACTTTGGAGGACGAGGCAAAATCAAGTTGCGAGTATTCTAAAAACTGGTCTAAAGACCAAACATGCACAAGGACACCCAAAATCCAGGAAAATCAGTGTCGTTACAGTTTCAAAACTAACCATAATTTCACAGGCTCAGCCAAAATAGGACATCAGACTAAAAACTTTCAAAAAAATGACTATGAAGAAAAATCAATGAGTTTTCGGTCTTAAGCAAGCGTACCTGCATGCTTTGAAACCTGATGCTGTTCAAGGGCTTCGGACTTGGAGAAGATCTCTCCACAAATCTGACAGGAATAGATTGTAGCTCTAAGAGACATATCTCTGGAGATGGACTCGATCGGCTCCACGATCACATGACATTCGTAGCATCCCGACAGCTTGCTCAGATGCATTCCTCTGAAAGATCCATGATTCTCGTGCACTATGAGTGGTGTTTTTGGGGAGAAGCACCTGCCTGAACCCATCGACATTCTGCCATGATCAGCCACCACCAGTTCATTAGAGGAGGTTGATCTTGTGGAGCTTTCAGGAGAGGAAACCTCTGGTCTCTGCATAACTTTTGCATTTCCGTGAATAATATCCCTCAGAGCATGCAGAGAACCTGCACAACCTATGTTATGGTAGCATTTTCTGCGTGAATTCTTAACTTCTTTGCGGGGATCATGCACCTCGTTCTGATCCGAGGCGCATGACAGGAATCTCTTGAACGAGAACCATGACAATGGCCATGTTGTTTTCTGGCTCGGTGCGCTCCTTTTCCTTGTTACAGGAAATGTCGCCACAAACAAGAACAAAAGCAGCTGCATCAGAAGTGCCCCAAGTGCCAACAAACCCTTGAATATCATTAGCTGTGCCATTGATCGACTGTACCAGAAGCTTCACAGATTCTTCAACCGTGTTCCCAGAAGCAAGAATTTATGGATGAATGAATCCTGCTTATTTTCCAAGAAGCACAAGGTGATACTGAATCGTGGCAATTTCTCGGTCCAGAAAACCAATACCAACGCTTCACCGGAGACTCTGCGCTTGAAGGAAGGGTTGGCTGACAATTGCGAGGCTCAAAAGCACCGAGAATGAAACAAATATCAAAGGCCCGTTATGTGAAAAACCGGTAACAAAGAATCAAAAACTTTTCAACACCTATGTAAACACACCAAAACCACGTGAACGCAAGATCCTAGTTTCAGTTCACCAGTCCTCCTAAAGAAAATCCTGGCAACATAACCTGTAGCACGACAGATTCATTCACCAATTCCACACCGCAGTACATATAATTCAAAACCCACCTGCTATATCCCAAAATTCTACCAAACCCACCTCAGTTTCCCTATTGTACTGACTTTCACTCAGAAACCGACGACCCCTCACAAGCCAGATTCAGAGAATTCACACACACAGACGAAACGAAAAGGCATAACTCATGGAAGAAGAAGCGGAATCTGGACTGGAGAGCAAATCCTGCAAATCGGAATTGGGCTTTTCAGGTATTGGCAACTTTGTGTTCAATAAATAACCGAAAGTGGTGGCAATTCAGCGGACCTAGACCTGCTCTTCTTCTTTTGCAAGAAGACTAAGCATGGAAAAAGAGGGAGCGGTCAAAGGCCTGGGCTCAGGGCAAAGCTTTATTGCTGCTGCTGCAGCACCACCTCCCTTGCCAATCACCAGCAACAACTACCGCTCTGAAAAGGATCCGCACAATGCAGTAAAAATGGCGCCTAAAGCAGCAGAAATGAGGGAGATAGGGAGGATTTCAGTTTGCAGGGGACAAGGCAAAAGCAATGTCTCGACTTACCTTAAAGGTTGGGACCCAGAGAGGAGGAGGAGGAGGAGGAGGAGGGAGGAGGAATAAATAAAATATGCAACGCGGAAAAGTAAGGAGAGAAGGAAGTGGCTGCAATTATGCGGTCTTTTGGGCGGGGGCTTCAGAATAGTTACTGTATCGGGCCACGGCCGGATTTTGTGGGCGAATCGATGGACGGATGCGCAGGGCTCCAGATTAACAATACAAATGGCGGGTATCTATGATCACTGTAGTTGGCACTAATTGCGGCATTCGAATATGAATTCCGAGAATTCATCATGTGCTGTCTGGCTTTGGATGGTTGAAATCATCATGGTTTCCTAGCTAGGCGGTGGCTTTTGCCCAGGTTTTGGGCTAGGCTCATCACAGCCAGAAACCAGATTGCGTGAGCGAGCTTGACACTGTACACGACGATATTTAGTGGATGATTCTACGCCAGAATAGAATCGTGTATAGTTGGGACATCCGTGTACGCTCCGTGTAACAGGCTTTGGTTTTGAGATGTAGTTTATCGCAAACGCTGATCTGGGTATCATTGGTTCGATTATTTTTTGACTTGTACCCAGAGTTCTAACAGGAGGAAAGATTATTATTTCAAATGAGATTATCCAATCCACATTATGCATGAACATCTTGACCATGTCACATATGTTAAGGATTAGCCAATATTACTCTCAACTTATATTTCAAGCATCACACCTCACTTACCTGCGAATTGCAATGGCTTTCTTCAAACAGCTTGGTTACTTTACAAACTCATACGCACTTTTCATGGGATCCACTTCTCACGATGTCATCTCAAATGGCTAGCAATTAATACAACAACGCTCATCGAGTGTTTCACCTTACGTACTTTTGGCAATTTACTCTACTCCTCATGCAACTTCCTTTACCATTATGGAATTGGAAGATGGTGATTTCATTTCATCTGTAGACCCACAAGAAAATATCAATTTAAGGTGGTTAACTATTATTTAGATCTAACAAAAATAAATCATATAAATTTTGGGTGGAAATATAAAATTTTACCTCAAATGTTTAGTCATATGGTAACTAAGAAAAACATGTTGCTCATCCTCAAAGGCTCCAAACCCACATAACCTACATCTATGCTCTTCCTTTGGCAAGCAAATCCATCTTCCACTTTCTATCCTTAAACAATGTTTACTCAAACAAAGTTTGCTAATAAAACTATAAGTTGTAATCAACATATGGGTTCTAAGATGTTAGATAGGTAAATCTAGAAAGTTACCTCTGATGTGCTCCAAGTAGAATTTTTTCTTGACAACTACGTTTGACCATAACTTTGCTAATACTCATTTGTTTAACCAACTTCTAAATGTGCTTAGGATAGCTTTGGATCTTCTCTTCTAAGATATTGCAAGTTTTGAGCCATTGTATTCTTGATTCCAACATTGTTATAACATACTTTCAAGAACTACTTAAGAAAACTTGGATTGTTCTACTTCTGTGAACTTTTGAATAATAGCAGTAAATTGGTAAAAAGCCTCAACTTCTAGAGGAACTAGATCACACTCCAAAAGCAAAATCGAATATGATGTTCATATTAACCTTCAAAAAATTCTTTTATGCCATTTCAATAACTTGCAATACTTTGCATTGAGACCTCACCCACACATTGCACATCCATACAACACAATAAGATATATGATTGTTTAGAAACATTGTTTTATGACTTCCCAAGCTCATACTCCTAATGCCTTGTACTTATTTTCAAGTGTATAGAGAACTTTAATTCATCATGTTATTCAACTCGTGACATATTTATCCTATTTGTAATTGTTTACAAAGTAGAGATTCAAGTATCTAAAGGAGTTTACAATTTCTACATATAGAGCACCAAAACCAAAACTATAATTTAGGGAGGTTTTGGACCAAAATAATAATAAAAAAGAATAGTAATTTTTTAAAAAATTAGAGTACATCAGATCACCAATGTAAAATAGAAAGTTTTAATGAAAAAGCCCAATAGTTTTGGGGATACTTTTTCAATTTTTCATCTTTACAAAAACCTTCCCTTTGGGGTAGGAAAAAGATTAGGCGTTGACCCACCCCTTATTCAAAATTACCCTCATAGTTCTTCATTTCTCTCTAAAGGGTTTTTTGTAAATAGAGGAAGAATACTTTGTCCAAACAAAAATAGATGCAACAATAAAAAATATGAAACAATTTACAACAAAAGTTGATAGCTTGACCAAGTTGAGCCCACCAAAAAGAAAAAAAAAAGGGAATCAATACTGCAAAACACAAGTTAATTATTCAGCCATCACTAGGTGCTTTCCTAATTAAAGTTGTAATTGAAAAGCAACATTTTAAGAATATGATATTTAACTATTGAAGAGATGCTAGAAAATATTGCAAAATGAACTTTCCAAATACAATAGAGAATAAGCAGTCAAAGATACTTATTAATATAAAGAAAGAAACTAGACAAAGAAGTTTGATCACTAATAATAATATCATAGATACTTGTGAAACACCACAAAAATTTTGGCAACACTTCCAAACAACTTCAAAGCCTCTGAAATGGCTTCAAGCAGCCCACCATGGAGCAAGCAAGGTCCCCCTAGTGCCCACAAATCACGACGGCAAGTCTCGGTATCAAGAATCATCCATTTTAAGGTCAAAAAGTGCAATTTTGGCTAAGTACAATGTGCTCGCGTTGTGTTTATGCTGCACAGCGTAAGGATTAGCATCACCAATGTTTGGGGCCCCGAAACTGAGTCAAAACAGGCCAGAATCAAGCACAAGGACCCCCCATGATCTTCATCAAGGTCCCCAGCGGTTCCCAGAGTCAAAACAGGCCAGATTCGGGCCTTAAATGAGGTATTTTCAGTTGATTACGCTGCGGCTACATTTTCTTACGCTGCATAGTGTAAGGATGCGTAAACACTATTCATCAGCGTAAAACACTATTCACTACGTAAAACACTATTCACCGCACAAACACTATTCATCGAAGTTTCAAAAAATTCCAGAAAAGTTTCAGAAAATGGCAGAAGATCCTCAGCATCAGCAACTTCTGGAAAATCAAGATTCGGACCTTAAATGAGGTATTTTCAGTTGATTACGCTGCGGCTACATTTTCTTACGTTGCAGAGCGTAAGGATGCGTAATCACTATTCATCAGCATAAAACACTATTCATTGCATGAATACTATTCATCAGCGTAAAACACTATTCACTGCGTGAATACTATTCATCAGCGTAAAACACTATTCATCGCACGAACACTATTTATCAGCGTAAAACACTATTCACTGCGTGAAACACTATTCACTACGTTAATCACTATTCATCTGCGTGAAACACTATTCACTGCGTAAAACACTATTCATCGCGCGAACACTATTCATCGAAGTTTCAGAAAATTCCAGAAATATTTCAGAAAATGGCAGAGAATTACCAGCATCAGCAACTTTCCTCAACTTCCAAAAAATTCCAGAAATATTTTAGAAAATGGCAGAGAATTACCAGCATCAGCAACTTTCAGAACATTTCAGAAAATTTTAGAAAAACTCAGGAATAAAGAAGTTTCACGCAAATGGGGGTCAAATTTCTCTTATTGTACATTTCATTGTAAATCGACATATGTGGGCACGTTAGGCCCTCATTTTTAAATTAAATGTACTTTCATGGGCTTGAATAACCCATAAATTGTAAAATGCAATGTACCTGGTCAAGAACGTAGCTTGCCGACACACATCCAACTCGTGCACAACTGTCCGACACACATCCAACTCTCGCCATCATNCACATCTGACTGTTGGCATCCAAGCATTTCTCACGTTCATCACATCACATTATCGCATCCTCACTTCAGACATCATCCCGGGGCTTAGTGCTTGACCTGCCATCCACATGTGCAGCTACACTTCGACCGGTGCATACATTTTTATTAAACAATACAATAAAGTTCATTGCCTCCTATTTACATTATTTACTTCGGTTTATGCTTTGTTTACAATATAGCTCGGTTTGTGCTTTATTTATAATTCAGTACGCTCTGTTTACATTTTTGTGTCACTGTTTGCATTCCGTTTACATCCTGTTTATATCATTCACGATAACCCCAGTGCTAGCTGTAGCTTACGCTCGGGGAAGTCCTTGGTTGATTTGCGTGCAAACCATCCAAGGCACTCTGCCTTCGTTCCCTTTTCCAGCTTGCCCTCAAGCTAAGGTAGGGTTAGCTGTGGCTGCCCAACAATTTTTCGGTGTCTGTTTCCATTCCAGCCTCACATCGACGATTTAGGTCAGTACAACTTGGTCAACTAAATTTGGAAATTCTAACAATGAGGTTTTAGCCTAGTGGTATGGGTCTTAGCATGGTCACTCTAGGTCATATGTTCAATTCTACTAGGTAACACTAAGTTATAAACTTCTATAAATCTTGGGGTTTACCTATGTTTCACTTATTTCGGGTTCCAACACCCTAAATTTGTAAATTCTAGATGTCCATTTTCTAGTTTGTTGTGTAATTGGATACTCAAAAAAGAAAAACACTTGAAAATGAGTCTTCACTTATATAAAGAGGACATCAAAGACAAACAATTCCCATATGCTAAAGATGAGTATTGTTAGGAACACATTGATGTATTAGACACCATGAAAAATTTGTATTTTTGGAAAGGTGAGAACTTTTCAAATATCTCTCATTCTTTTTATGTAAAAATGTAATGATAATTGCATTTTCCAAGCCTTACAAAATTTTTATCAATAGAATCATTCTTGGTGTTTATCTTATAAGCAACTTTGGAGTTAAAATGAAAAAAAAACCTACCATCATTCTAAAAAAGAAATATCTGGAAAAGCTTGATGCAAACTATTGTCAACTTAAAAAAATCATTGATATCAAAAATTAATTTTTGAAAATTTTTTGTTCTCATTCTATTCAAACCATTGAGGCTAGAAGCCACCATAGACTACTTTTCTTCAACATATATTCTCAAACTATAATACAATTGTAATTTCAATACTTCTTAAGCATGTACGATGTCTTCCAAATTTGTTTAAGCACTAGAGACCTATGAATAAAAATGACCATAGGAAAAGACACAATGAAGAAAGTTATTAGAAGACCAACTATCATCATTTTTGGGTTTTTTTAAACATAAGTCTATTTCTAAGAAAGAGGATCCAAATATCATATCCATCAATATATTTTGCAATTCATTTTGCTAAAAGAGAAACACCTTGCTTATAACAATTAATGAAGCTAAAACCTTCATCTTTCTTACTAGTAGTGTAAATATCCCAAGCAACTCTAGAAAGTTCATTACTAATTTGTTTAATAGATCATAGAAACCAAAAAATAATTTAATAATTCTATCATAAGAAGCTTTTGTAGGAACCTAATAGTGAAAGTAATAAATATGAGTAGAATAAACCATTTCCTTAATAACTAGAAATTTGCCATCAAAGGTTAAATTTCTCTATTTCCATTAAGTTTCTGTTCAATTTTATGAACTAGATAATTCCATAAAATATTTAAATTAGGCTTAAATGAAAAAGGTATTCCTAAAATCTAGAAGACAAAATCTTTTCTCAATATCTTCCAATGCTTAAGAGTAATTCATTCATCATAAACCAATACCAAATGAAGTTACGACATTGATGCTTAAAGGGGAATGTTAAGCTTCATGTAAATCTTACATAATTATTAGTTTTGTAATCATTAATCATGAATGATCGTGATTTGTAAGCCATAAACTATCGCGATTAGTCCATGAGATAAAGCTGTAAAGAAGAATGAAGTTACAAAGAGAGACTATATGGAACTAAGTAAGATGGGGAAAAAAAGATCAAAAGTATGATTGAAGAAAAGTGATAAACATGGACATCCATACTGCATGCTATTATGGTCAAATAAGGTTGAAATTTAATAAGATCATCATAGATTTAAAGGTTGAAGATGATGCTATGGGCATCTTTTGCCAAAGCAGTAAAGGTGCAAAGTGAACTTAGAAGAGAATCAGGATCCAATTTCCTTAGTAGGAAAAGAAGGTCCACCACAGTGTCAGTTGTAAGTCTAATTTAGTTTCCTCAATGGGAAGAGAAGATCACATAGGGGGCTACACTGAAGTAGCATGAATATATGATTAAAAATAGTAAGCTTGTATGTTAAGTATGAGCAGTTATCAGTTTGTTAAGAAAGAGTAAGGTTTCCTATTGATGAGCGGCGAGTAGTCCCTATGCCCAACCATATGAATGAAAAGCATTGCATTAGAGATTTGATCAAATTCCATGGACTTTAGCTCTCTAAATGTGCAATAGCAAAGGTAGTGACTTAAGCACATGATCGTTGTCTTCTTGGCTTCACTTATGTAAGCGCAAGTGTATGGTTAAGTGTAAGCTAAGGCACATGATTTGTATTGATTTTATATTTAACTTGGTTTAATCTAGGTGTGAAATAAAGTAATTAATTTTGGATTAATCTAAGTAACTATATAATACCTTAACCTACTCCCTAACATCAGTATCTGAGCCCACCTGTCGTGCACATCTTGAACTCGTTAAGATACTACTAGGTTACGAAGTGTTAGGCTACTGAACAAACTAAGCAATAACACCATTGGGAGTATCAAGTGTTAACAGTATATTTGAGGCAATTGTACTTATGTGTATTAATTAAGCATATTAAATAACCAAGAACATGAACATAAAGTGCATAATGTAAAGTGCATGAAAGAAAACATTAATCTATTTTGAGTGTTGCAAGAATTTTCAAGAATCTCATCTTTATTGTTGACAAATCATAGTGTTCAAGTACAATGATGCTTAAATAAGGATCCATACAATCCTTGAAGTCTTACTGCGGGCACTTAGAAAATATTCTAACTTTCACAGGAACAAATTGCAAGAACTTAGCTACTTTATTGACTCAATAGTGCCATAAATGCGATGGAGATGCACATTTATATAGACAGAGACAAACATTGCATCAACACATATGTGTCAATGCATCAACCCATGCATCGATAGGGATGCATCGATGCAAACCAACTCATGATTCATCATATCCCCATGACTAACTAAAAACTTGTACATGAGTAAACAAAAGTAGGATCGAGCTTCTTACAAAATTGGGAAGGTATGAAACCATAGATAGAATGATTGGAAAAATTGACTCTAAGTGCTTGATTGTATGGAATTACAACAATTACAAAAATGGGTGTTCATGGAAACAAAATTGAACACCCTTACAAAACTGGACTGCTGGAATCTTCTAATGATCGAAGATGAAGAGAAGATGAAATAGGTTTAGGAGGTGGAGGCTCCTGGGGTGTTAAAGGACCTTCTCCACCCTCTAGTGCATATGGAGGTGGTAGTTAAGGCTAAGGTGGTGGTTGTGGTTGTCTTGTTGTAGTTGCAACTTTTGGTGGAAGGTGAAAGGCATCCAGAAATGCTTTTATCTTTTGCCCCTTGCTTCGTGGGTTGTACATAGTTCACATGGCATCATCAATTTGGGTTGGTATGGGGATGTTCCATGGATAGGGAATTATCAAGAATAATTCCTTGATGTTGATAAATTAGGCCATGAATTGTTTATGTTCCACATTGAACATCCTGACAAAGTTCTACAATTCCTGGTAATCATTCATCCTTCTAGCTAGGTTCTTAGCAACCGATTACTATTCTATAAATCGGCTCCTAAGAACTTCAAGCTTTACATTCATTATTTCTAGCTTCTGCTTTGTATCCTTGTGATGCTTGAACTCAGCCTCGTAAAGGAGGTACGAGCTAACCACATGTTTCTCCAACTCTAACAGCAGCCTTCCAGCTGTCAGCATTGCCAAGTTTGCATAAAAAAATTTGGCTAATTCCATGTATTCTATCATCTCTTCAATTTGTAACTCCTTTAGGTGGATGTCCACTTTATTATAGGCATTCAATCCATCAAAGACTGGTTGCCCCACATTCTGTCTTTACTAGAGTTGCTAAAGGGCCTCATTCATCTTCACCTTAGCTAACTAAATTTCTTTTTTGTTTACCTCCTTGAGGAGTCCAATTTGGTCAATTTTTCATTCGTTCGAATTTTAGGGCCTCATTGTTCTAGGTAGCTACCTTAATGACCATTTTCTGGCAAAGTGCATAGACTTCTTTCATTGAGAGATTGCAAGTTTTGGTTGCCAACCTCCCCAAGTCCATGTTTACCTTGGCAAGCTACTGATGCTACTATCACACAAATTCAACCATCTGATCCTTTTGTGCTTCGACATTGCACATGTAGTGAATGTCTTTGCTTAGAGTGAGGTTCTCCATATGGACTTGTGACAAGCCCTTATCAGTGTTGAAGGTCATAGCCTCTAATAAGGATGCATTAAAGACTACCATCTACTTTGCATTCTCAGCCTCTTTTAGTTTATTCTAAAACTGTAAGAAATCTTCATCTTGTGTGACTATTGGGCTAAGAATGATAGGAGTAGCCAAATAAGCTTTCAATTTTGCAACTTTGGTGGATAACCATCAGTTTTTGATTGTGGCTACCTTAAGTTGGGCATTTGCAATGCTAAGCTTACCCTTAGTCTCTAGCAACTTTGACTTGGTAGTAGTGATGTTTTTTCAAGAGATTGAAGATCTTCGAAAGTAATTACCTAGTTCCCACCAATCAATCCAACACCTCCTTGTGTTGGATTGCACTTAGCCTCTTATTGCTTGTTATTGTGAACATTTGCACATCTTTGAGTACAACAATGTCTAGCATAATGATCATATGAGCAATCAATGCCTTTGCAATTTGATCAATCACCACCTTTGCTATTGTTTCTTGTTGATGGTGCTACATCACTAGAACAATCATCTTCTCATCCTCCTCTAGGAGCACTGAGAATGAATTTATTTGAGCTAGGCCTTAATCAAGGTGACCTCTAAATTCAGTCCAAGCCATGACACCTCATCTCATCTAGAGTGTCCTATTTCCACAGTGGGAATCTAATGGACAGATCCCACTTTAGGCTCCTCCCAAAGAGATCCTATGATGTGTGTTTCTACTTCTACTTCTTGGGGCTATTATAGTTACTCACCTCTTTTCCCTTGTCGTTGCTTCTCCCATGGTCAAGATGGTCCTTCTTTCAGTGGTCTCTTTGGTGCCATTTGTGATCACAACATAGCTAAGGATTACCATTTTATGTGTAACTTATAACTCTTTGATACCTTGTCCTCTTTGGCTAGTTACACTTAGGATAATTTGTGATCATGGCAGATTGATTATTTTATGGTAATGGTTATCCAAGTTTGTTTGTGAGGTTTAACTTAGGTGGATTAGTGATATTTAATATTATTTTATTAGTGAAACCATGTGGGAGTTAGAAAAATTTCAAATTTTTTTTTTTAAAAAACCATTGTTTTATGGCCTCCACAACATAAAGCTCATCTCTAGTAGTTGCAAGGTCAAAGAACAAGTTGATTTGGATAAGCGGTTAGGAAGTTATGGGCTCTAAAAATTGTAAAAAATTTCTTGGCATGTTCAAGAAAATGTGAAAAAATTTCTAACTACCATCATGTATTTATACTATTTTTGCCATGTGTTAATGGGGATATGTTGACAAGAATGCATTAATGCATTAGGTTGCATTGACGAGGATGCATTGATGCAACCAAAAAATAAAATTTTTTCCAATTAAAAACTAAGTAAGAAAAAGGATTTTTTTCTCATGAAATTTGAGTTAAGAGGAAGCCAAAAAAGCCTAGAATAATGATGAATGCTTAAAGAGGAATAGGAATAGGTTTCAAATAGAGATTTAGTAGGAGATGTAAGTGCCAAGGAATGCAAAACTGGATGCATCGTAGTGGAAAAAATAGGTTTTGAAAGAAAAATGGCTAAGGGATAAGGAACTTAACCATCCTAACTAAGGAGTATGCAAGTGGATCCTCCCCATAGCAAGCTCATACTCTTAATGCCCTTGCATGCCCTCAAACCAAGGAGTCCATAGATCCCAATGATGATTAGTGGTTGTGAAGTGTTAAAAAATCAAATCACCAAAGAAACCATCAAAGAATGAAAATTGTCTCAAAATGAACCCATTGATACAATCATGAGAAGAGGTAGTGAGGTGGTAGATGGAAAGAATAGGTGGATGAGAGAGAGTATGGAATGGAGTCCCACATTTTGGTCACATGAATTTCCTTGTGGAGGATGTGATTAATATGCCCTAAGAGTTTCCTTCCTTAGTTTGAATCAAGACCATTCACTTCTAGTGACTTCGCATTGGCACATTAGACCATTCCACCTTCCACGGTACAAGAACATCCCCATAGATCAGTCACCATTACAAAGAAAGAAGAAAAGAGAAGCAGGAAGTGAAAAGGACCTTAGTTAGAGGGGAACCTTTAGGTATGGGTAACATGTCTTTCCGGCCCCATAACCAGTGCTCTAGCTCGTTATTGTGTCTAAGGGATGTGCTTTGAATTTTCATTATTTATTTTTTTAGCTAATGGAAACCACACCATGCAAAGACATTACTTCTTGTTTAGTAGTCGACGTAGGAATGGTGAGGAATCCATGGAAATACTCATGCAACCCTAGATGGTAGGTAGATACAAAAGTGACAAATCCCCTTAAAGCCACATCCTTGTTCATCCACTTAATTTTTCACAAGTTTGGAAAGTACCAAGGTTACCAATTCATTATAAGTTATTTTTAAGAAGGAAACTCATATTTCCAAAATGAGGGGACACCATAGAGTTATGTGGAGTGGTGGATGATGTGGACTCACAGCCTAATATCACGAAAAGAATCAATTTTCCATTAATTAATGTCAAAATTGTAAGATGAAATCTAGTCATTTGTAATTAAGTAAATAATGAAGTTACAAATCATCATCAATCAGTAGTTGTAGTTGGCACCAAAGTCCTGATGGCAATAAAGAAAAAGGAAGAAATGTAACATAAGCTCAAATAATGTAAAATATAGAAAAACTTATAAAATACTCAAGAAAATGGAAAAATATTAAAAATGGTGTAAAAAAAAAAAGTTAAAAATTGAGAAGCCACTTTGTACAATATTAGCATGAATGGCCATGTCTTTCATGACTAAGTTAGAAAGGGAAGATTTGAAAGATTGAGTGTGCTTAGCCATTGATTGAGGCATTATCTCGACTAGTTGTTATTGGTTCAAGGAAAGGCTTGAGTTGTTGGGTGTTGACTAAGAATCATTTACTTGAGCTATCAGGGTGGTAGATCATGGTCCTAGATGGAAAGGTTTTGTATATAATGTAAGGATCCTCTCATAACATTTGAAATTTTGTTCATTGAGGCATGTGCATGGGGTTCCAGAAGAGTATCTTATCTCATGGTTGAAACTTTACCTTCATAATCTTAAGGTCATGGTGTTGTTTATTATGTGCCTTGTGCACTTCATTTAATGATAGGGCCACTAATCTATTCTCATCTAGCACATTGAGATTCATTAATCTTTCATTCTAGGCTAGACTTATGTCCAAGTCAAGGTAATAGATTGTTGAAAATGTACGAAGTTTAGCTTGGATGGAAGGTGTTGATAGTTTTCCATATACTAGCTCATAGGGAGAGTACCCAATAGGAAGTTTCCATGTTAAACAATAAGTTCAAAGGGCATTGTTGAGTTTGTTGCTCTAATCCTTCCTATATTTACTAATAGTGTGAGTTAGTATTTTGGTAATTTTCCTATTGGTGAACTCGACTTGACCATTAGCTTATGGGTGGTATGGAGTTATTAGTTTATGTTCAACCTTCAAGCATTGCATGAGCTTTTGAAAAGTGGCACTAGTGAAATGTATTCCATTATCAAAAATTAGTGCCCATGGTACACCAAATTTGTTCACAATATTTTGTTGGACAAATGAGGCTACCATGGATGATGAATAGTTTGTGATGATTTCAGCTTCTACCCATTTAGTATAGTAGTTAATAGCCATGATAATGTAGGCCTTTCCATTTGACATAGGGGTGATGGATCCCATGAAGTCAATCCTCTAAAGATTAAAAGGCTCCAATGGTTGGATCCACTATTGAGGCCCTTCCATACATGCGTTCATCGCTCCATCATGTTGGCATCTATCACAAGAGTGGAAGAAGTAACGACTGTCCCTAAATATTGTAAACCAATAATATCCTGCCATGAGGATCTTAATGGCTATTTGCCTTCCAGCATGGCCCTCACAAGTTCCTTCATGTGTGTCTTGAAGGACTTGAAATTCATTTGCATTAGGGACACACCATCATACTAGGACATTTGCACAAACCTTATAAAGGTTACCATTGATTTCTATAAAGTGTTTAGCTTGATGAAGAAATTTTTGTTTCTTCTTGTGGTCCCACTCGTATAACATCTCCTATGTGAGTAGATAGGAGAGGATGTTATCATACTAGTTCATTTATTTGGGAGCTTGTTCATTAACAACATCAGCAAAGAGGAGTTCATCAAAAAATTAATCTGATAGTGGGCTCTCCTCCTTTTTGTTATCCCATCTCAACTGAGACAAGTGGTTAGCTACCATAATCTTGGTCCCCTTTCAATCAACCATTATTAGATCGAACTCCTGAAGGATCACTAGCCACTATATGGCATGGGGATTTTCCATTGTCCTATTCATTAAAAACCATATGGCACTATGATCTATGTGCAAAAAAACTTTGTATCCAAGCACATAGTACCTAAACTTCTCTAATGCATACACCATTTCCATAAGCTCCTTTTTGGTGGTGGTGTAGTTAAGTTGTGCATGTATAATACTCATGCTTACATAGTGGATGTAGTATGGACATTTTTGATCATCCATCTATGTGAGCACAACTTCCAAGACATAGTTTGGTGCATCTGTCATGATATGAAATGGTCTAGACTAGTTTGGTGCTCATAGAATTGGAGTTTCTATGAGCTTCTACTTGAGTTGTTGAAATGCATGCTCACATTCCTTGGTCCAGATGAAGGGTGTATCTTTCTTGGTAAGCTTCACCAACGGCTTGGTGATCTTTGAGAATTTCTCCATGAAGTGCCTATAGTAACTAGTGTGGCCAAGGAATGACCTTATGTCCTTCGCAGTTTTTGGTTATTTGGTTATTCCTTAGATAACCCTTATTTTTTCTTGCTCTACCTCAATCCCTTTGTTTGAAATTTAGTGCCCCAAAACAATGCCCTTGAACCATCAAATGGTTTTTTTGCCAATTGAGCCTCAAGTTGGTTTCTACACATCATTGAAGAATTTTCTCAAGGCAATCCAAGGCTTACTCAAAGGTAGCCTCATAGGTAGAGAAGTCATTCATAAAGACTTCTATCTCACTATAATTTTGTTATTGGAAGATGCTGTGGACCAATTGTTGGAATGTGGTGGGAGCATTGCACATGCTAAAGGGCATCTTCCTGTATGCAAAAGTCCCCTAAGAACTTGTGAACGTTATCTTGGCTTAGTTCTCTGGTGCAATCTGGATTTGGTTATAACCACTATAAGCATCCAAAAAGCTATAGTAACAATGCCCTATGATCGTATCTAACACTTGGTCCAGAAATGACAATGGAAAGTGATCTTTGTAGGTGGCCATGTTCAATAGCCTAAAGTTTATACAAACCCCCCACTTTCCTTCTTTCTTTAGCACAATAAAAAGCAGGCTAACCCACTTGTTATTTGTAATGGGATAATGAACCTAGCCTTGAGGAGTTGTTCAATCTCCTCCTTGATGATTTGCTTGAGCTTTGGGTTCAAGCATCTTTGCAACTGCCTCTTTGGCTTGATGGAGGAATCTATATATATTTTGTGTTGGCATATCCTTGGATTAATTCCTATTAGCTCATGATATGACTAGGTGAAGGATATTAGCAATTTGTTAACAACTTCCAATAGTTTCTTCTTTTGTTTAGGAGCAAGTGTGGCATTAATCATTATTAGCTTGCTATTTTTCAGAAAGGCATACTTCATTCCTGTCGGTAGATCTTTTAACTTAATGGGATCTTTCTTGAAAGTTTCAAGGATCTCCAACTCTCCCCAATTAATGTTGCCTTATTCATCAGAGAGTTGGCAGTGGATTTGCTCCAATTGATCCATGATTTCCACATAAGAACTTGTGAGGCTCTCAGTTGGTTCCATGCACATTGTTAATCTAGTCTCTTTTTTAGTTGTCAACCACTAAGTACCCTCCTATTTAGTGGCTACACCTTTGATTCTCTATGACATTTACATACTAACTACATTTTTGAAGTAATGTGCTCTTTACGGTTCATAGTTTTTGCACATAGTAGCACCCTGTGTCATTGTATGCGATGCATGAACTCTCTTCTTCTTAATTTTGCCAAATTTATTCTCGTAGGAAATTTTCAAGGAGAGGTTTCTAATCCCCAATTGTACATCTATAGTGCTTAGCCATGCTCTTCCCATGATGATAGGGAAGTCCCCTTTACTGTTCTCCACATGGATTACCAAGAAATCGACAAGATATGACCATTCAAAAATGGTGGTTATGATTTCTTCCATTAGTCCCAAAGGAATAGTGATGGATTGGTCTACTAGCTCCAGTTTGGTATTGCTCTTTTCCAAGGAAGGTACGTTCCAGGCTTTGTACATTTCTTGTGAAATAAAGTTAACTCTAAAACCTAAGTCCAAAAGAGCCTTATATGGTCCATTTCCAATAATCTATAAATAGATAGGAGGACTCCTAGGATTAGATCTCTTCCTAGGAAGATGGCTAGCCTGTAACACCTCATCCTAGCTAGCGTAGGGTGATGCTTAGGATCACTAGTAATATTATAGTAGAATCATAATAAATTAAAAACTAACGATGTGTATTTTATATAAAGGAAGGTCTAACTACACAAGATTTCATGCCATACCAAAAACTAAACATACATGATAATGAGAAAATTGAATATCTCTACATAAACCAAAAATCTGCACTATTTCCAAAAGATACAAAAACACATAAGCATCATCATCACATATATAAGAGTACAAAGATTTTCATACATGATGANATCATATGCCTCACTTTGGACTAAACCATACATCACAAAGCTACCACTAGTCCAAGTGGGAAGATAGCAAACTGCGATCAAGGCATAATGATCTAGATGCACAACTAATCCCATCCACAGAATTCGACTGGATTGTGCATGAATTCCTATGATTCATATGGTTGGGAATAGGGGTACCTCACCACTCATCATGTATGAAAATCTTTGTACTCTTATATATGTGATGATGATGCTTATGTGTTTTTGTATCTTTTGGAAATAGTGCAGATTTTTGGTTTATGTAGAGATATTCAATTTTCTCATTATCATGTATGTTTAGTTTTTGGTATGGCATGAAATCTTGTGTAGTTAGACCTTCCTTTATATAAAATACACATCGTTAGTNCAAACATGTAACATGTCCAAGTATGTCACGCTTGAATAAGGATGCCGTAAAATCACTTAACATCATTTGTAGACATGCACTGGAAACTAACAAAACTTGAAATCCATTCAAATCTATGAATCAATCTCTCTATGTGTATCTCCCAACTGTGCATTCAAGTGTGGTATTTATAGGCTAGCATGGAAGGGACAATATTGAATCCCCAACATCAGAGGTTGTGCCTTGATATCAGATACTCGACATTGCAACTTTAATATCAGATACCCAATATTGTAGCTTTGCAAAACATGACTCAACTAAATGAAAATTCATCCTGAAATTAAACAAAATGAGGAATAGGTTCTTTACAAGATATTGGGAAGGTATGGGATTATTGACTAACTCAAATAAACACATAAATTGACTCTTTCATGGTATAGTGGTGTTTTACAAAAAATAGACACATCATGGCAAAACAACAAAATAACAAAATTGGGGAAGCTCATGTAGTTCCTAAAGGTGATGGCTCTTCCATGGGTCGCTTCCCCTTGTCATCAGGCTTCTAGAATTTATAGTGATTCAAGAGTGCCTACAACTTTTCTTGCTCTGTTATTGGGTCATGTACCATTTAAGTTGATAAGCTAATGTGTGCTAGAATTGGTACATTCCATGAACATGGTAGCTGTAAGAACATTTGATTTGCTTTCATGTACCATGATGTGAATTGCTGTCATTCCTCCTCGAAAGCTCTAGCCTTTTCTTTTAGTTCATAATGATCTATTAATCTTTTAGCTAGGTCTAAGGCTACATCTCTTTGCCTATGATAGTGAGCCTTAATTGTTTCTAGTTTTGAGTTTGCCACATGAAGTTTTTGTAGAGTAGTTTTCCTATCTACAAAATTTTTTTCATACAAGGCATAAGTGGTTGCTATTTGTTATTCCAACTCATTTCTAGGCCAACCTATTGTTAACATGGCAAGGTTGGCATAGCAAAGGGTAGCTAATGCCATGTACTCTTTTAAATCTTCAATCTATAGGTCCTTGTTCTTCACTTTCACTTGGTGGACCAGGGCATAGCTATCCAAGATGGGCTACCAATAAGGATTTTGCACTGACATGGAACTGATGTAGAATTTTGCCATCTAGATTCCTTTTTTATTAATTTGCTTGTACATGCCAATTTGGTCCCGTAAGTGCTCTTTTAGCTCTTCATGCTTCTTAGCCTTGTTTTGCCATGTGCTTATCTCGATTGTAGATTTTTGACGTATTGCGTGGACCTCCTCTATTGAGAGGGTTCAGTTCTCTCTGTCTAATCCACTTATATCTTGGTTGACCCTTACTAGTTGCTTCCTCAATTGGTGGATACTTTCTTCTAAAATGTTTTTCTGTTTCTCAACAGTGGCCAACCTAGCATTCTTAGTAGCAAGCTATTTATTCTCCTTGTATGCAGTGATCAATGCCTTCTTATGGGCATATGCTAGGCTTTGATGGCTGAGGCATTTCAAACTACTTTCTCCTTTTCTTGTTCAATAGCTTTATTCTATTCAAAGAGTTAGCTGAGCTACTCTGTTCAAAATTATTTCAATTGGTTAAGCACAGCAAATTGGGAGAGATCCCTTCTTTCAGCTCTTAGGGTGATGAGCTCTTGTTGTAATCTATGCACTTCCACTTCTACATGCTTTACCTTAGTCTTTGCCATGATCAATTTTTCTTTTGTGGTGATGAGATCAGATTGTACTATAGTGACATCACTAAGGATGTCAAATAGATTTTTCATTACTTGTCCAGTTTGTAGCAATTTTTCAAGCACATCCCCATGAGCTGCAAGAGTCATTGAAGTCTCAACTAACATTTATGCATCTTTGGTTTTGGTCAAATCTATCGAGGGCACAATAGGCACATTAAAGGATTCTTTAATGTGGTCTATGATAACTTCTACTATGCCTACCACATCTTGATGCTACATGACCATGATTGTAGCACCTTCTCCCATTTCAAGCACCACTTGAAAAGATGCAACATTTCTAGAGATCTACTATGACCATTGGGCTTCTCCTCCTGATTACAAAGAGATCTACCCCCTTGATGGATCAACAGAAATTGTAGGTTGAATGACAGCATTGATGGCTTAGAAGAGGTTTGATTCATCCCTGCTTCCTCAACTAAGAGTTTTAGCTATTCTCTACAAATGGCTCATTGCAAGCCTATAGTCTTACGATGGTGGCAATGGATCTTATGGTTTTCACAATTGCACTGGTTCTTGCTCAGGCTCCTTTGCTAGTTCTTGCTCTGACTTCTCTAGTTCTTGTTCATCACCAAGGTCTTTCCTTGGTGCTGTTGGTTTGAGCAACTCGAGGAAAGAAACATTCTGAGCCCTCTTGGGAACATCATTGGTGTAACCTAGGATTCCAGTGCACTTGCATAGCTTTCTAATTAGGCAAGGGAATGGAAGTATTAGCTTCTCTACATATCTTTCCTCAAATCACCTTTGAATTTCATGAAGTACAATTGGGCAAGATTAGCATTATATTTGCCCATCAAGATTGTACTTTCTGTGGCTGCATAAGTTGATATTTTGTTGAGGCCTTTAGTTGGGAAGAGGTGGTATGTGCTGATTTTGAAGTAAATCCTCTCTTCTAGATTTAACTCATTGTATATTTTATTTTCTTTGTTGTATACCTAATTTAGCCATAGATTCTTGGTGTCTACATCAAATTTTGTGGATAGATGCACTACCTTGACCCCTGCATTAGGTATGTTTAGAGTCTCTATAATGGCCTTAACTAAAAAAGAGACAAAGACTCTGCCAATGTTGACAATGGAACCTTCTTCCTTATTATGCCAAAATTGGTACATCTTACCAAGGTACCATTCTCCACTTTTAGAGAGTATATGCCATAGAGGTGATGCCTAAAGCTGAGTTTTAATCACCTTAGGGAAAAATACTGTGAATTTCCTGAAGTTCATTTCCATGATGACTATGGTCAACATGGATCACTCCTGGATGGCTTGGAGGCATTCTTGGGACAATGTGAGACATTGTCCTTGCATTGGGGCCTTTTTACGACCTCCCCTTGGACCAATTGCCCTATAGCAAGAGCCTCTTGATGAATGCTAAGCAACTGGGCCTCTTGTTCTTCATGCTTGGCTGGTAGGCCTTATTCTCCTAATTGTCCTTTGTCACCTTTTAGGTGTTTGCTTGTGCCTTCCAAAGGTTCTTCTTGTTCGCCTCTTTTTGGGGCCATCTATAATCAATCAAGGATTTAGTGTTACTAAGGTGTTTTCCATATATCCTCAATAAGTTTATACCTTACCCATGACCTTAGTTCCATTAAGTTCTTAGCTCACGTGATTGTAAAGTTAGAAACATTTCAAGAAAAATGCCCAAAAAGTTTTAACTTCTTTTATGATCCTTCACAATTGCCTTCTTTTCCCATATGCATGGCTTGTAATGATGGTTATGATCCCTTGGGTGAGAGAAATAGAGGTTCTGGAATATAGATGATTGATTATTCATTAAAATACTTAAGGTTTTTAACATTCTTACCCTTATAATACCTTCCAAGCGATAGCAAATTTCAAAAAACTGATGTAAGTTGTCCACACAAGCACCCTTCCCCAACTAAATTGAACACTTTGGGATCAAATAGGTTCAAAAACCATGAAAACCAGAGCTGTATGAAGCAAGATATCATGTGTGGAAGTTGACTACATAGAGCTCTTAGTTGAGAGAGAAAAATGCAAAAACTCCCCTAGCTTCAATTAATGATAATGAATTTTTTGAACATCGTGGGGGTCTTATTTATAGCTTTTATGGACCTAATATTGGATATTCAATGTTAATTCTAACCTCATATTAGGGTTCTTGAGATTGCATTTGATGAGGACATTTAGCATGAAAAATGAGGTTTTGTGATTAGTTGGAAGGTTTCATGTAAAATCCAAAGTTCTAGGGTAAGTGAGAATTCATATTTAGGCATAGGTAGTATGAGAAGATAAAATTTTAGACATTAAAAGCTTTAGAAGATGTAAGAAAAGGGGTATTGGATTCATGGTATAGAGCGAATAGGTTATTTGATAAGGGAAGGTATTGAATTTAACGTTTATGTAGTTGGAAGATTCAAGATGATGCAGTTGTGTTAGTCAAGTACAAGTTACAATAGTTATACAAGTGAGTCCTCCCCAAAGTAGGCTCCAATACCACCCTTAATGCCCTTGTATAACCACACCTAAAAATTTTCGTAGACACCAAAGGAGTTGAATGCAACACATACTTGCTGAACAAAACACACATGTTAAAACACCAATTTAAGAAAATAACTCTATGTTAGATAAAACTACAAGTTATGATCATAGAGACAGTAAGATGAAATGGATTTTAGAAGGGATTGTAGAAATGAGGATGTGAGATACCTTACCATAGGCATAATGAATCCTTGTGTGTTATTAATGGTTATGTAATCATTAGCCCTTCTTTCCAAAATTCAAACTAAGTCCATACCACATTCTAGTGACATCGCATTATTTCATTTCTTTGTTTGACAACCATATGACTATCATAGTTGCAAGGAGTAACATCACTTGGCGTTTTGTTCAAGGGAGGATTTTATTCATGGCACTCTTTTTTTTTTTTTTGGAATTTCGAGAAGTCACTAACCTTTAAGCATGGGTAATATGTCTTTCTAGTGGGACTCGTAGAAATTTATTTAGTGCCCTTTTATTTTACTCTTATTTGTGTTAACCTTACTAGAGGACTACCTTCAAGCATGGATGACATGTCTTTCTAGTGACATGGTAAGGCAATACTTATTTAACTCTTACTTTCATTTTTCATTAGATCTACAAGGATATAATTACAACCTTGGAAACATGATAGAACATACAAAAGTGGTCAAAGAGATCCAAAAATATCCTTGATGTCACACCCTTCACATTCCCACTTGGTTCTTCACTTTTTTGTCCAGGCACAATGATTACAATTTTATTCTTAGTTTAATGATGAAAAAAATATCATTATGACCATGGTAAGAACCTCTTATTAATGGAATGGGTGGATGGATGGCATGGCTTTACTGTCCAAATAATAAATTCCTTATGACTTGACAACATAGAGAAAACCTCACCTCAATGGGCTACATGATGTTATTTTATTCATAAACAAGATTATTGACAAAGGAAATGAAAACAAAATGTGGAAAAAGTTGAAAAGGATAGAAAAAATTTGTATCAAGAAATGAGAAAATGATAAAAAATTGTAAAAAAAAAGATGAAAAACACCTATTAATTCTAAATGTTAGGATGGGGCATTTCCCCCATGACTAAGAGTTTGACTGTGACAGTGACAAGAATTAATAAGTGGATAGGCAGGATTCATGCATTTGTGAAATAGTGTTACACTTTTATTTTCAATCCATTGGGTGCCTTTTGGTTTAGTGGTGGCTGTGTAGATAGGTTGTTGCTCACACACTTAGTTGTTAAATATACATTGGGTCAAAGTATGAATTGTGTAAACTTTACGGATGTCTAGCCCACAACTACACCCTTGATCATGATTAGTTATGCATGGATTCATTTGTCTCTCCATAGTGCTAGATTCATTGCTTTTGTTAGGTGTTAAAGTAATGATGGATGTTGGCCTTTGTGTAGGATTAGAAGACATTAATTGTGAAAGGAAAGGTGTTGCACTTTATTGGCATTGTGCTAGTTTGGATGAGTTAGTAGGTTCACAAGTTTTGTGCTTACACATGGTAGCCATCCTAAAGAAAGGGTGTTTCTAAGATTGTGGCGGGGACATACTAGCATTATCATGTCTATGCATGTTTGTAGCACAAATGACATTCTTTTGTTGATGTTCTGATGTTGAAACTTCCTGTGTTGCTGGCTATGACATGTGATGGACGAGGGTATGAGAATATTAAGGATATGATGGAGGGTAAGAGGTGTAAGATGGTGATCCTTCAAGAGTTGTCATAGGTTGATGATACTTGAGAGAGTGGTAGTAGCGATTTGAAGTAGAGGATGTAGAACTAGTTGGGGAAATAGGTTGTTGAACATAGTATCTGTATAGGTTTAGTTGGCACTAAGGGTAGGGCCAGTTTATTGATGACTTTCCCCATGATTGTGGGTCTCACTACTATGGTTGATGATAGTGTTGAGGCTGGTAAGAAGTCTCACTAGGAGAGTATGATTGGTTCTAGGGCTATTTGTAATTACCTTGTGAGAAAGGTAATTTACTAGGCATTTGCTTTTGCATGAACTTGGGATTCAATGCAAAATTCCAATACTCATGTAGATGTAACATGACTAGGCAATAGCCTTTCAGATGGTCATATATGTAGATGTCACATCCATCATCTTCTTTTATCGTTGAGTTTATAGCCTCTTCTTCTTTAGTCATTTTCCCTATTTGCTGATAAGTGTTCTTAGCTATTTCTTGGTTCTTTTTCCTCCTTTTATTATGATCACTTGATTTGTTTTGTGTTACTCTTTTCTCTATAGTTTCTACAAAAGTTTTAACTTTCTTATTTATCCATTTCGACATCTTATCAAACCTTGCTTTAAGTTCACTGATAGATTTTTGTATTAACAAGGTTTGTTGTGAAATCACCTTATCGAGAGCTAGCTCTTTTTCTTTATCATAGATGTGGACCTTCTTCTTTTAAAGAGTTGGATCTTAGTGGGATTTCCTAACATTCTCCCATTTACATAGCTCTCCTTCTTCTGCCATATGTTCAATTAGCTCTTAAATTAGATGGGTTTGTAGCTCGTATAATTAACCTTAAGCATACATCCCAATTGTCTCTCTCATTTGATTATGAAGTCCATCTATGCTGTGGAAAGGTTGCTCTTCTTGAGAGAAAACATGACCTGGGCATATATTCGGTAGAGAATAATATTTATCTAGGGTCATATCCAAGGGTTCATGTTGTTCTTATTTCCATCCCTAGATTCATTTCCTTAGGTTAGACACCCTCGCATAGGTTTGGTATTTCTCATTGAAAATTTCTAGCATTGTGGACCATTGATGAATTAAATTTGGTTTCAACGGTCTATACCACATTTTGGCTTTATCTATTAGTGTCCTAGGAAAGAGCTTAAGCTTTTGCCATCTACTTTCAATGTTTTGTAAGACACAGGCATCATGGAAGACTTGTAAATGATTTGAATCAAAATCATAGCCTCCTGCAAATTTGAGACTTTCCTTGTGATGCCTGTGAGGTATTTTAACTACCTCTATGATTTGCATCATGCTCTTAGTTTCCAATAAGGGTTCATCGTCATGAGACATGTTTTGGTAAAAATTTCTATTTCTATTTCCCTAATTGTGATGACTTTGTCTATGTTCATTTTTATATCTTTGATTTTTCCTATGGTTTTGATTTCTATTTATATTTTTGTCCCATATTGGAGCTTTGTCTCTATGCCTATGTTCATCTTCATTAGAGCTAGACGTTGAAGAGGAAGAAGAAGGTGAGGAACTAGGAGGATTGCCATGGCTTCTATGGTTTCCCCCATGGTCCCTTGATTTATCTTTTCTAGGTTTTGAGGAGGTCCTAGGCCTTGAGGCCTCCCCTAGTCTAGGACTTACTTCATCTCCTCTAGGATTATCTACCTTAGGTGAATGTCATCCTTAGTGTAATCAAGGTGGTCATGAACATATGAAACCCCTACATAAGTTTGGTCACTCCAATCTTCTTCAATATATATCTCATTAGTTCTCTAATGAATGTTCTCTCCATATGATGCATTATTGTTTCCTTGTGAAAGAGACATTTTTGTTAGTTAATGATGTGTGTGACTTAATATTTTCTAAAAGATAAATTGTTAATGCATTTACACCAATCGTGTATGATATAACTAATCTAGATAACTAGCATCATCCCTGGTAATGACGCTAATGATGAGCAAGGAGGTACCCCTACATCCAACCATATGAATCACAAGCGTTCATGCATGGTCCGGTTCAATTCCATGGATGGGTATAGTTGTGCATCTAGATCATTATGTCTTGATCGTAGTTCACTATCTTCCCACTTGCATTAGTGGTAGCTTTGTCACGTATGGTTTAGTCTAGAGTGAGGCATATGATTCTTGATGTTCTTTGGCCCTAAGCTTCTCCTAATGATAATAAAGAAATTAATTGTTTAATCTAATTAATAATGGAAAGTAAATTCTAAAATAGCCTATGTGTGATGAGTATCCATATATAATCTTTTGTACACACCTTAGACTTCGATAACTACTATTGAAATGACCACGTGTACCATTACTGGGCATACCAAATGATAACACTACTAGGTTACCAAGTAATTTCACTTAAGTGCTCACAATTAGTCGTACTCATTAAACTTAATGAGAAAAATGATAAAGAGTAGAAAATGATGAACATTAACTAAAGAAAATAGTAAGCATTTAAGTAATTAAAAATAGTAATAAAGCTAAGTGGATGTTACAATGATGGAAGTAATCTCAATCTTTATTGTCGAACATGTAACGTGTCCAAGTACATCACACTCAAATAAGGATGTCGTACAATCACTTAACATCACATTGTAGGCACACACTAAAAACTAACAAAACTTGAAATCATTCTGAATCTATAAATCTATCTCTCCATGTGTATCTCCCAACCATGCATCCACATCACATATCATATTCCACAAGTCCACATCATATCATACATCACATATATATTAATAAATAATTTGTAACCAAAATTGTACAATTTCACAAAATATGCAAAATAACATGTCCAAGCTCAATCTTTGAGCTATTTGCCCCACATGCCCACATCGCATAATCATATACACTAGTCCAACACAAAAATATAGGAAAAAGATAAAGAAAACCTACCAATTTAAATTGTTGTGGCAGAATGTTGAAATAAGATAAAAATCCTAAAACATCTAGTAGGACACCATTTTTCTCTAAACAAGTTTCACACCCATGTAGATATGATTGCAGCAATTCCAAATCCATGTTTAGAGCAAGCAAAAACTATCCACAAAGCTTAGAATTTAGAAAAATGTGATTTAGAAGAAGAGAGAAGAAAAGAAAACTGATGAAAATAGGCTCCTATTCATTTCTATTTTCTTAGACATAAAGAGCAAAAAAAAAACCCAATTCTTATGGGCAGGCAGTGGAAATGATGATGGGTCTTTTTTTGTGTAAAAAAAAAAAAGCTTATGCCTTATGCATAAATGTTACTTTTTTGTTTAGAAAAATAATGTATGTTCCTTTTTCTTTTCTCATGTGCTTCACCTCACATGTAAAAGCAAATCTTACTTTTTTATTTTTAATTTTTTTTATAAGTTTAGTTCTTTTATCCCTCCCCCAACTAATACCCTACATTTCAAATGTGCATAATAATCATACTGGAACTTCAAATTAAAATATTTTTGAACCTACGAGATCCTTATTAAACACTCTACACATTCACATGCCAAAATCACATCCAAGAATCACACAACATAGCACTATAGTTCAAATGCATAAATACTGAAATTTCATATAAAGCTTAAATGCATAATGAATAGGTGCTCTTGTACCCTAATCCAACACCCCTACCAACAACCTCATTAGTTTAACACATCACATAGGGATAGTGTATATAATCATGTTAGTTAAGCATGTTATAACATCATAATTGTAACATAAAGATGAAGTCTCATAACATATAAAGTACATTTATATTACATTAACTTATCCCTGAAAACTCACTAGGACTCCACATGTAATGTATAAATCATAAGTGTATTACCATACCTAAGGTCTTTACATGGGATGTAACACTCTTCCCTCCTTAAGAATCTTCCTCCAAAAAGATTTGAGGATGAGCTATGCGCATCTCAGTCTACACTTCCCAATTAGCTTCTAAAACTCCATGTTTACTCTATAAAATCTTAACCATAGGTACAACTTTACTATGTAGTTTTCGCAACATACAATCAATAATCTCTATTGGCTGCTCAACATAAATAACATCATATTATAGTTGTATTCCTAAGTGGTTAATCACATGATGTTCATTAGGCACATAATGTCATAGCATAAATACATGAAACACATCATGTAAATATGCCAAATGAGGAGGTAATGCTATTTGATAGGCCATTATCCCAATCCACTATAACACCTAAAAAAGACCAATGCATCTAGGAGCTAATTTTCCTTTTTGACCAAATTGGATAAGGCCTTTCAAAGGAGGAACATGAAGAAATACGTGATCCCCAAGTACAAACTCTAGTGGCCTTCGACACCAATTGGCATATGTCACCTACTATCCTTTGTAGTTCTTAATCTATCTCGAATTTTCTCTATAATTTGTCTCATCAAATTTGTGTTCACCTACTAATGATCTTCTATGGTATCCCAACATAAAGGTGTTCTACATGGCCTACCATATAAAATCTCATATGGTGCTACCCACAAACTCTCCTGATAACTATTATTATATGTAAATTCAGTTAATGGTAACATCTAATCTCAACCTTCCATATACTGCAAAGCATAGGCTCTCAACATGTCCTCAAGAATCTGATTCACCTATTCAATTTGAGCATCAGTTTATGGATGATATGTTGAACTCATATTCTGCTTTGTACCCATCTCCTTCTGAAATGCCTGTCAAAAATGTGACATGAATCGAGCATCTCTATGACTAATAATCTATCATGGCACATCATGCAACCACACTATATCTACAAGAAAGAGATGTGTAGTTTCCACTGCACTCACTGATGCTTACGTGGCAAGAAAATGAGAAAACTTTGTTAACAAATCAACAACTACTAATATAACATCATGACCACTACAAGCTCATGGAAGACCAACAATGAAATCCATACCAATGACATTTCATTTCCACTGAGGAATATGGTGGGAATGCAAATATCCCTGAGGCCTCTGATGCTCTATGTTCACTTACTAACAAATTAAACATTGAGATACATATTCTCCTACATTTCTCTTCATACCAGGCCACTAATACATCTGTCGTAAACTCTGGTACATCTTTTGACTACTTGGATGCATTTGGTATTTGGGCATGTGGGCCTCATCCATTAATTAAATTTGTAGAGCCTTTGAAACACATAATCAACCATCCCTTTGTAACACTTCATGACTATTCATAGAGAGAAATCCATCAAAGGTGATCTATTACCTCAATTCTTGACACCATGGATCATGTCATTGTTTCTCTCACATCTACACCTGCAAATCTGATTAGATTGTCAAGCTATTAAGCTTGTTTGCCATCCTACTCAATGCATCTACTACTTTATTAGTCTTGCTAGGCTTGTATTTAATAGTGAAAGCAAAGTCAGTAAGCAGATCCATCCATCTATGTTGTCATAGGTTTAACTGCGGTTGACTCATAAGATATTGTAGACTCTTATGCTTAGTTCAAATAGTAACTTGCTTCCCATATAGGTAATGTTGTTAAATCTTCAATGCGAATATCACAACATCCAAGTTTAGATAATTCACAAGATATCTAGTTTCATGTGGTTGTAATTGATGGGATGCATAAGCTAGAACTTGTCCATCTTGCATTAACACATAACTAAATTTATCCCCTGAAGCATCAATACTAACATCATATGAATGTCTTGGTGTAGGAGATATTAGCACTGGAGCAGTCACCAATCTATGCTTCAACTCTTCAAATGCAGCCTGACAAGTTTGGCTTTAAGTAAAGTTAGTCTCCTTCCTTAACAATCGAGTCAAAGGAGATGCTATGTGAGAAAATTTTTTTTACAAACCTATGGTAATATCCTACCAATCCCAAGAAGCTTTGCACCTCCACTACTGATTGTGGCATAGGCCAATCATGCATGATTGCAATCTTTGTAGGATCCATAGAGATACCAGCTCCTAACATCACATGTCCCAAGAATTAAATCTCTAAGTATGTAAATGATCACTTGGATGATTGAGCATACAGTTGGTACCCTCTCAAAGTTTGTAAGACTTTTTGCAAGTGCTTTACATGCAATTTCTCATTAGGAGAATATACCAAGATATCATCTATGAATATAATCATAAATTGATCTAGGAATGACTACATCACACTATTCATGAGGTGCATGAAAACTACTAGTGCATTTGTCAACCCAAATGGAAGCTCCAAAAACTCATAATGATCATATCATATTCTGAATGCTATTTTTGAGACATCCTATTCATGAACCTACACTTGATGATACCCAGAATTGAGATCAATCTTTGAGAATGCATGAGCTCCTTGTAGTTGATAAAAAATTCATTAATGCATGGTACAAGATATTTATTCTTTACAGTCACCTTGTTTAGCTGCTTGTAAATTATACATAGTCGTAAACCCCCATCCTTCTTTTTAACAAACAACACTTATGCACCTCATGATGATACACTAGGTTGAATGAGGCCTTTGTCCAGCAATTCCTATAGCTAAATGTTCAGCTCTGCTAGTTCTATAAGAGACATCTTGTGTGAAGCCTTTGAAATAGGCTTTGTACCAGGTTTAAGTTCTATCTTGAACTCAATCTCTCTTCTTAGTGGCAAACCTAGTAATTCTAACTAGAACACATTAGAAAATTCTTAAATCATAGGAATTTGATCTATTTACACCATATTTTTTTTATATATTGTAGCCACAAAGCATTCATTTCCTTTTTGAAACATCCTACGGTACATCCAAGAGGAGACCAAATCCAGGTGCATAGTCCTTGGATGAGTTTGTACATCAATCAAAGCACCATCAACTTATTGTAGTTGTAGGAACAAACTAGCATTGAACTATGACAATTAATCCATCCCTAAAATTACATCATATATCCCTAGATCCATAACATGTAAATTAGTAATCCACTATAGACCTTTCAATTCTACTGGCACACCTATACACACTTGATCAACTCAAGTTTCATGACCTCCAGTAGAATATACTATCAATCCATGAGAAAGAGAATGACATACAAGAGCTAAATGATGTCCAACTATGGGATCTATGATCGAATGACTATCATCTGGATCAAATAAAATCAACACATCAAAGCCCAAAATTGTACCTTCCATCTCCATCACTATGTGTGGATGCACATCCATTGGTTGGTCTATTAATGCATACATCCATCCTTGAGTTTTTTAGTCTTCTCCTTTTGGCTGTGTGATCGACATTCCATAGTCACCCTAAACTAGAGGTTGCTATCCTCGACGTTTGCCTTCTCCACTACTACATGCTTTCTTTGGGTACTTCTGAGTTCTATGTCCTGGTTGCCCACATGCAAAACAAATTTGGCAATCCCTCTGCATATGACTAGGCTTCCCACATCTATAACAAATAATAGGTCCACAAACAACTCCAATAGTCGGACCATGAGCTAGTGTTGGATGCTCTCCTCCATGCTCTCAAGCTTTCTTGGAGGGACCAGGCTTATCTCCAAATGTCGATCCTCTCTTCTACCCTTGCCCCTATCGTCTCTCTCTATAAGCTGCATCTTCTTGTCAACTCCTCTCTAAATCCATGGCTATTGCTCTAGCCTGTTCATAGGATGTCAATCTGAGGGGTAATAGGTGATCCTTCAAAGATGGCTTGAAACCTCAAAAAAATTTGTTTGCTCATGGCTGTGCATCTATTTACATCTATGGTACATAACTACTTAGCTTAGAGAAATAAGCATCATACTTTGCCATAGATCACCTACCCTGATACAAGTTATAGAACTCATTCACCTTGGCCTGTGCATATTGGGTAGACACATAACGAGCTCTGAAAGATGTTAGAAAATCATCCCATTCCACCTCTTAGCCAACCCATCCCTTAGCTTGCTCTTCAATTGTCCACCAATGTTGGGTAGTACCAACTAACTGATAAACTTCCAAGCAAGTTTGCTAAATCGATGAACAACCCATCAAATCAAAAGCCTTTTGAATTCTTCCAACCATTCTGTAGCTACAGTGGGATCCTTAGTGCCATCAAATTTAGGAGGTGCCAACTTCCAAAACTAATATACCAATTTCCTATTGATAGGCTGCCTATTTGATTCTTCTGAGCCTCCACTACCACTACCACTTTCCACTTCCCTAACCATGGGAACGAGAGCATCACTGGCTGCAACATGCTACTATAGGATCGATAATAACTGTTGTTTAAGATTTGGTTACCTATTTGTATGACCACTTCTAGATGTTTGAGGAGGCTACTCCTATCCATCATTAGGTCCTTTTGATTTACAAGCCCCACTAGCATCATGACCACATCTACTATACATATCTATAACCTAAAATCACAAATGGATGAGTAGCCCAACCATCATACAACATTGGAGTAAACTAGATATGATACCATAATGTAAAACCTTGTCCTAGCTAGGGTAGGGTGATGCCTAGGATCACTAGTAACCTTACAATGGAAGCATGATAAATCACAAACAAATGATGTGTAGGTTATATTAAGGAAGGTCTGACTACACAAGATTTCATGCCACATCAAAAACTAAACATACATTACAATGAGAAAATTGAATATCTCTACATAAACCAAAAATCTACAGTATTCCCACAAGAGTACAAAGAATTTCATACAAATATAAATAGTTCATGTTCTTGTACATGGAAATATATAGTAACTAAGATTTGAAGATTTTCCCTCTTCTACTCTTCCTCTCTGTGTTGGTTTGGGCTCTTACAACTTCCACCTATAGTCAAATAAAGTTAGTATACAATTGAATGGGAAGCTTTTACACTTCCCATGCTAGATGGTTAACAAGTGCTACACTAGAGAAGAGGAGTGGGGTACAAGGCAACCTGCATCAACTATTAGTCTTATGCATGCTAAGAACAACACATATACACACCATATTGCACATAATACTAGCATAATCTATCATATATTCGTTATGCCACATCACATGCATTTTCACTATCATTCTCATGCCACCATACCTACAACCCACACAATCATATTTCAATCATAATATATATTATTAGTGCTATGACTCAAAAACCAATACTATTATAAGCCCATGTGGTTGCTAGCATATCCACACTCAGTGTAGCATGTGAAACGTTGCCATGAGTACTCACAAACAACCATTTCTTTCAGGTCTTTTATTAGTCTTTTCTTTATCTAACTTATGTTAGGGTCTATCAACCTATGATCCATGATCACTAGCCTTTTGAAGGATTGGCTATAGGGATGAACACACACCTATGCCATGTATTAGTACTTCCGAAATTGGAAAGTACTTTCCAAGATGATCCTAACAATACTAATTTCACTCGAATCAAACTCTTGGAAGCAAAGTTATGCATGTGCAAAGTTTGATTAATAAAATAATATTTAATAATATTTAGTTACCACCAAGAAGGATTAAAACTCCCAAAAATGCTCACACCACAGTAGGTCCCCAAAGTATAATATTCACATACTATTAGTCTCATCAACATCACATATCATATTCCACAAGTTCACATCATACCATACATCGCATATATAGTAATAAACAATTCATGACCAAAACCGTACAATTTCAAGAAATATGGAAAATAACATGTTTAAGCTCAATCTTTAAGCTATCCACTCCACATGCCCACATCACATAATCGTATATACTAATCCAACATAAAAATATAGGGAAAAGGTAAAGACAACCCACCAATTTAAATTGTTGTGGTAGAATGTTCAAAACAAGTTGAAAACCCTCAAAAATTCGATGAGGCTCCATTTAGCTCCAAGCAAGTTCTACACCCACGTGGATATGATTGTAGCAATCCCAAATCCATGTTCAGAGTAAGCAAAAACTATCCACAAAGCTTAGAATTTACAAAAATGTGAAATAGAAGAAGAGAGAAGAAAACAAAACTGATGAAAATAGGCTTTTTTTTATTTCTATTTTCTCAAACATAAAGAAAAAAACCAAAATTCAATTTTTATGGCTAGGTGGTTGAAATAGTAGTGGGTTTTTTTATGTGCAAAAAAAAAAAATTTATGCCTTATGCATAAACATTACTTTTTTGTTTAAAAAAAAAATGTACATTCCTTTCTCTTTTCTCACGTGCTTCACCTCATGTGTAAAAGAAAATTTTACTTTTTTATTTTATAATTTTTTATAAATGTATTTTATGTTTTTTTTTTATAAATTTAGTTCTTTTATCCCTTTCTCAAATAATATCCTACATTTCAAATGTGCATAACAATCACAAAAAAACTCCAAATAAAAATCTGTTTGAACTTACGAGATCCGTATCAAATGCTCTACACATTTACATGTCAAACTCACACCCAAGCATCACACACCATAGTGCCATAGTTCAAATGCATAAATACTAAACATTTCATATAAAGCTTAAATGCATACTAAATAGGTGCTCTTGTACCCCAATCCAATACCCTTACTAGCAATGTCACTTGTCTAACACATCACATAGGGTTAATGTACATAATCATGTTATTTAAGCATGTTAAGACATCATAATTGTAACATAAAGATAAAGCCTCATAACATATAAAATTCATTTATATTACATTGACTCATCCTCGACAACCCATTGAGACTCCACATGTAATGTATAAATCTTAAGCATATGACCATACCTCATGTCTTTGGATGGGATGTAATAAAACCTTAATCCAATCTATGACTACATTGGTCAACATGACAATGTGCAACTTTGGAAGTGATTTGGTTTGTAGGTTGCTTGATAAAAATTTTAGAGGAGGTAGTAGTAGGGTTAATAGCCACAAGTGTTGGTGAGGGCTTTATGGGGCTATTGGTTCTAAAGAATGATCATTTGTAAGGCTTATATTTAGAACCACTTGATAGAGGAGCCGACTATAAGTTTACAACCCTCCTAGCATTTCTCTGCTATGGCTAGGTAGGTATCTCACCATTCATGAATGGAGTAGGTGGTAGTGGAGTTGAAGGTGGACGTGTAGGAGTGGAAGAGTGTGGAGGAGGATAGAAGGAAAATTGGAACTCCCTCCTTTGTGATGGTGCTCTATAGTATTTCTAAGGGTATTAGTGATGTGAGAAGGAAGCATGATAGGAAGAGTCATGTGGAGAGATGGGATGCTGAACGTAGTACCTATATGGATTACGTTGAAAATAAGGGGTATTGCTTCCTTGGAGGTGGCATCCCCCATGACTATGGGTGTTGCCACTATTGATATTGTTCTTAAGGTTGAGGTGGTGATCCACTCAAATAACAAGCTTGTTGGTGGAACTGCTACCAATAGTTGCCTTGTGAATAAGGCAACCTCTTAGGTGCTTGCTATTTTGTTAGTTTAAGATTTAAAGCATACACCCCAAATTCCTGTAAGTGTGACATAATAAGACATCCTTTGGGATGTTCATATTAGCATATATCACAACCATCATCATTGGACTTGGAATTTGCAACCTCCTCTATTGCTGGAGCTTTGCCCTTAGCTTTATGATATTCACATTTAGCCTTCTTTTTCTTCCTTCTCTTACGACCACTACCTCTTTGATCTCTACTCTCCTCTACGATCTTCAGAGCAGTTTGGAATTTTTTATCCAAAGAGTCCCACATTTTATAAACCTTGGTCGATATTTCAGTGATAGATTTTTGGATTGGCAAGGTTTTCCTTTGCACCACTTCATCGAGTGATGCCTCCTACTAACTTTCATAGAAATGAACCTTTCTTTCATAAATGGAGGGATCCATGTTGTATTCCTTTGTAACTTTTCTTTGTTCAGCTCTTCCTCTTCTTTGGCCACTTGCTCAATGAGCCTTTAAATCTGATGGGCTCTTAGCTCAAAAATTCTCCCTTGTGCATAGACTTCAAGGGTTCTCCTTATTTTAGTTCTAAGCCCATCTATGATATGGTGTAGTTGATCTTGTTGGGAGTATCCATAGCCTAGGCATTGATGCAATAAAGAATAGTATCTACCCATAACCATATCCAAGGAATCATGAGTGCCTTGTTTCCACCCTTGGATTTGCCTCCTCAAATTGAACACTTTGGAGTACATTTGATACTGGTCATTGAATAACTTTAGCATTGTACTTCATTGTTGAATAGATTCTAGTTCCAACAACTGGTATCAACTCTTTGCCTCTTTGATGAGTATCCTTAGAAATAATTTTAGCTTTTGCCATTCATTTTTCACATTCTATAACGCATAGACATCATGAAAGGCTTGTAGGTGATATTGTGGATCTTAATTGTATTCTCCCTCAAACTCATGGATATTATTCACATCCAACCATTTGTACAGCTATCCTTCATATGCTTGGTTGGTATCCTAATGGTCTCTAAAATGTTTAACATATTTCTAGTAGCTAGTAGGGGCTCATCATAGTCGTAGTGGTCTCTGTGGTCCCTATTATGGCCATGATGCCTATGATGAGTTCTGCTATCCCTTTGTTCTCAATGATGATCATTTCCATGTTGTTCATCTCCATGGTCTCTATTTCCTTAGTAGGATCAGTGATCATCCCTATCTTGTTGTTCATATTCATCACCATTTTTATTGCTTCTACTTCTGCTATTAAAGTTGGAGGAGGAAGATGATGAGGATGATGAATTTAAAGAGAAAGAAGAACCATCACCAGAGTGATGCCTGCTGCCCCCTCTTCTTTGGTCCCTACCTTGATCACCATGTTAGTCTTTTTCATGGTGCTTGTCATTGTTCCTACCTTGGCTACCACCTTTCGAGGCTCCTTGATATTAAGACCTATTCTTCTCATAATTAAGATTATCCATAGTTAATTGCAACCACTGGTTAAGGTTCTTCTCATCAAAGAGATGAGGAGAGTCTATATTTTGGGAGGCACCCAAAAAGAAGTCCTCACCTTCTTTGTGTGTTTGTAGGAACTAGTGGGTAGGGAACCTTTTTCATTTTGAAGCCTCATATCTAGCTTCCATTTGTTGATATTTATTTTGTTATGCTTTTGTTAGATGATAATTCTAATAAGCATGGTCATGAACCTCACACTCTACACTAAGTCTAGCAATGTTTAACTTGATGAGATTGTTTAACAACATTGTAAGAATAGATTGGTTGGGAGGCAACATAATGTTTCCTTCCATGTCCCTCCATTGCAGCTGCTCATCTTGGTGCAAGATGAAGGTGAAGTCTGGAGTGCAGGCATCTAGATAAGTATAGATCACATTGAATTATTGAGGCATTGATGTCTTGTAGCTTTCTTTACTTTTGATTGGATTCACTTAAGAATGGCAATGAAGAGTCTTCCTTGCAAGAGGAAGCCATATCAATGATTGTGAAAAAAATAGTGTGCATTTGTTATTGTTATTTATCTTAATGGTTTTAACATTGGGTTTCTTTTCAAAATCGTTAGATGGTTTCACTATCTTTCGTAGGTAGTGCACTTAGCTAACTAAAAGTCCTTGGCAATGATGCTAATGATGAGTAGTGAGTAGCCCCTATGCCCAACCATATGAATCACAAGCATTACACTAGTGATGCAATTGAATTCCAAGGACTTTAGCTCTCTAAATACACAATAGTAAAGGTAGTGACTTAAGGATGTGATCATTGTCTTGGCTTTACTTGTATAAGTGCAAGTGTATGGTTAAGTGTAATCCAAGGCACATGAGTTGTATTGATTTTATATTTTATCTAGTTTAATCTAGGTATGAAATAAAGTAATTAACTATGGATTAATGTAAGTAGCTATCTAATACTTTGATCTACTTCCTAACATAAGTATTCAAGCCCACTTGCGTACACATCCTAATCTCGTTAAGATACTACTAGGTTATCAAGTGTTAGGGTATTGGGCAAACCAAGTAGTAACATCGCTAGGATTACTAAGTGTTAATTGTATATTCAAGGTGATCGTACTTATGTGTATTAATTAAGTGTATTAACTAACCAAGAACATGAACATAAAGTGCATAATGATAAAGTGCATGAAGGTAAACATTAATCTATTCTGAGTGCTGCAAGGAGTTCCAAGAATCTTACCTTTATTGCCGGCACATCACAGTGTTTAGGTACCATGATGCTCGAATAAGGATCCATACAATCCTTAAAGTCCTATTGCGAGCACTTAGAAAATATTTTAACTTTCACGGGAACGAATTGCAAGAACTTAGCTACTTTATTAACTCAACGGTGCCATAAATGTGGTGGATACATGAATTTATATAGGTAGAGATAGATATTGCATCGATGCATATGTGTCAATGCATCAATGCATATGTTGACAAGGATGCATCAATGCATGCTTGTTGATGTAATCCAACTCATGATTCATCACCTACGTAAGACCAATAACCATAAATAATAAGCCTTATTCAATCCATAATGCCTATTAAACATGTTATACTTATTAAACATATTTTTTCATTTTACAATCATTTACAAAATATTTAGTTTGGTTAATTTTTTAATTATATCCCTACTACAAGATTCTTGGATAATTAGAGTTATTTATGTGATGTAAAACTAAACTCTAATAGATTCTTTACTTTAACAAAGAGAACATTGAAAAAATATAATTCTCATATGTTAAAGTATAGGTAGGAAGACCTTGATGTATTAGAAATTATAAAAAATCTAGATTTTGGATAAGTGAGAGCATTCCAAATATTTTTCATTTTTCTCATCTAAAATTGTGATGATAACTGCATCTTTCAAAACTTATTAAGTTTGTTATGGTCAATGAGGCATTATGTCATAACCTAAAACTACATCATCCAAAACTTTCTTTACTATCTTCTTTTTCATGAGGACATTTCTATTCCAAATTCTCTGATTCTCAAACAAATTTGGAAGACATGGTGCAAGCTTAGTAAATATTGGAATTATAGTCATATTACAGTTTCAAAAGATATGCTCAAGAAAATTAGCCCATGGTGGCTTCCTTCTAATGAAGAAGCTTGGGCTACTAACGCATCTAGATTATGTACCACTTACAGTAGATTTGGTATCATTGCAATTTCTTGTTTGCGTATGCATGATAGATGGATTACTTGGAATGAAACTTCTAGCCATTATGGTTTGAATAGAAAGAGGAATTTTTTTTTTTGAAAAATTAATTTCCTATCTTGAGATTTTATTTAAAGTTGACAATAATTTGCATAAGGCTTTTTCAAATGTTTTTTAGAAGGATGATAGAAATTTTTTTGCTTTTAATTCAAAAGTTGCTTATGAGATTATCACAAAGAATGATTTTATTCATAAAAAATTCAATAAGGTCTGGAAAATGTAATTATCATTACACTTTTAGATGAGGAAAATGAAAGATACTTAGAGAGCTCCTACACTTCCTAAACTTTATATCTTTTTATAGTGTCTTATTCATAAAGGTTTTCCTATTAGCACTTGTCTTAAACATATGAGAAATGTTTGTCCTTAATATCCTCTTTGTAAAAGTGAATATTCATTTTCTCATATTCTTTTTGAATGTCTTGTTGCTCAACATGTTTGAAAATGGACATCTAGAATTTGCAACTTTCAACCAAGCATCAATGAAGTCATTCTTGGTGATGAGCCTACTTTTTCTACTTCATATCTTTGCATTTGAAATTGTCTTCAATCACTTGTTCTCTACTCAAATTGGAAGCTTCGATATGTAGTTATTTTCTAGTAGCAAGTGCATAACTATGACCTCTCTTCAAGTGTCAAATACTAAATTTTCAAAGATATCACTTTTCAACTACAACTTCAAGCAAAAGAGATTCTAGTAAAATCTAAACAATTAATTTGTTTTTTACAATATTAATTTCTTTTTTTTTTGAGATTTAATGATGGGAAGCTTTTAGCTTTTGTTGCTATTTATTATTTATCTCTAATTGATGTATTCTTTTTTCTTTAGAAAGGTTTTTCTCCTTCTATTTATAAGAAACCCTTTAGTAAGAAGTCAAAACTCATGAGGATGCTTCTAGATAAGGGAAAGGCCTTATCCTTTTCCTATCCTAAAGAGGAGGTTTTTCAAGATTAGTTATAAGGATGAAAACTTAAAAAGGCATCCCCAAAACTATTGAGATTTTTCTTTAGACTCTCTCTTTGATGATCTAATGTATTGTGAATTTTATTGTTATTACTATTAATAATTTGGGGCAGGTTCCAGGCTTGATACATCTTTTGTGAAATTAGGTTGACTTCGGAACCTAGTCAAGAAGAGCTCGATGTGGTGCGTTTCCGGCGATCTGTAAATGAATTAAGGGGTTCCCAGGGTCAGATAGTTTCCTGGGAAGGTGGCCCACCTTTATCCAGTCAATTACGGTATGTGTCAACATAACCATTTGCGTACTTAGTTATTGGACTGAAGGGTTCTCCGAAGCGTTAGTGGTTAGAGGCCTATACATGTGCCCAACCGTTTGTTGGTGCGAGAGTTTTTCTGGGCTCCTAGTTTTGAAAAAGGGTCTCTTCTTTGTATAGTTGTCAAAACCAGCACCTGGTTGGATATTTACATGCTGAATATTTATAGCTCTCGCGGTGTTATGTTGCTGCGGTTGGGTAGGTAATTCCCCCTGCATTGTTGGAATAGGTTGTATGGGAACTACAGGTGGAAAAGGTGCGGGTGGAGTTAGAGG
>MNCI01008940.1:9121-22429 GCA_015680685.1 Gnetum montanum | reverse complement strand
GGTAAGGGTATTGTTGTTTTGGCGGTGGAATCCCCCATGACTGTGGGTATTGCCACTACTGATGTTGCCCGATGGGTTGTGGTGGAGTTCCACTTGGATAGTGCATCAACGGTTGGTGGAACTATCTTGGGTTACCTTGGGGATAAGGTAACCTCTGGGGTGTCTACCATCTGTTAAGTCTCGGGTTGAGTGCATATACCCCAGACTCTTGTAGATGTGAGATGATTGGACAACATCCTTTAGGATGGTCATATTGGCATATCTCACATCCACCATCATTTTCTATGTCTGAATCCACAACCTCATCATAGATATTCATTTTTCCCTTACCCTTGTCACGTGCATGGCCTGAATCTCTCCACTTTTTCTTGTTCTTGTCACTACTTCGTTCCTCCTTAGACTCCTCTACAATCTTCAGGACAATTTCAATTTTATTTTCTAAGGAGCTCCATATTTCATCTACCTTAGTCGATACTCTCGTTGTTAGCTTTTGAAGTGGCAAGGTTTTTCTATTAACCAACTCTTCGAGTGGTGGCTCATCCTCTTCATCACAGAACCTCACTCCCCTCTTCCAGAGGGAAGGATCACGGTTATATTCTTCTGCACTTTTTCTTTTTCGTAGCTCCCCTTCTTCTTTGGCTACTTGCTCCAACAATCGATGAATTTCATGGGATTTAAGTTCTGATAATCTCCCTTAGGCATAAGTCCTAAGGTTTCTCCTAGTTTCATACCTTAGCCCATCTACGAGATGGTGTAGTTGATCCTATTGTGCGTAACCATGGCCTAGGCAACAATGTAGCAATGCATAGTAGCAACCCATGGTAGCATCCAAGGGTTCGTGATTACCTTGTTTCCATCCTTGGATCTGATTACGTAAATTAGACACTTTGGAGTACATTTGATATTTATCATTAAAGAGTTGTAACATCGTACTCCACCTCCTAATGGTTTCTAGTTCTAAGGACTGGTACCAACTCTTTGCTTCCTTTATGAGTGTCCTCAGAAAAAACTTTAGTTTCTGCCACTCGTTTTCTATGTTTTGCAAGGCGCAGGCATCGTGGAATGCCTATATCTCCCTTCAAATCATGGGATGTTATTCATATCCAATCTCTTGATTCGACTATCCTTTTGATGCCTTATCGGTATTCTCACAACCTCCATTATATCTAGCATGCTTCGGGTGGCAAGTAGAGGCTCATCATGATCATCTCTTTCATGACATCTATGATGTCTAGGTTGTTCCCTACTTTCCCTTCTTTCATGCCTAGACTCTCTCGACTGCCCTTGTCCTCTCTCTCTACTCTCTCATCGAGGTCTCTCATTTCGCTTACCCTTATCCTCACCGTTATGCTCTTGATGACTGCACCCTGATGTGGAAGGAGAGGGTGAATGATGTGATGAAGGCGAAGAAGAAGGAGAACCATTGTCATGATGATGTTTCTTACCTTCTCTTCGATGGCTATGGCCTTGATCGTGATGATGATCAGAATGCCCGTCCTTGTGATGTGTTTTTGTTCCCTCAGTGAACAGTTGGAATTCACGGGGATCAGAACCAGGGTTGTGTATCGTGGAGCATAGGTTTTGATACCTCACCTCCTCACTATCGTTAGGAGGGGGAACATCTTTCGATAGAGAACCTGTTATAAGTGGTTCACCATCTCCAATTTCACTTAGGACGTGCAGGACCCCTTTGCCCTTCAACAATGTATGGTGGCTCTCCTGCCTTGAGTTCCTTAGACGTTGCGTTGATGTGGGATGGTAATCCCTCACATCAAAATCTACCACAACGTATTCAGTGTATATTTCTATCATGCTTATCTATGCTAGAGCACAGAGGAGCATGTTGGGGACTGCACGATTTGGAGGTAACACTATGTTACCTTGCAAGTATCTCTAGCACATTTGTTCATCTTGATGGAGGATAAAAGTAAAATCAGGTATATACTCATCATGATGAGTATATACCACCCTATATTGTTGAGGAACTAGTAGATTTTGGTTATGTGTTTTAGACTGCTGATTGTTTCTAGTATGATCCCTAGGTGGTGTAATGCTCTTATGAGAAGAAGAAGAAGACATTGTGTCTTATTGGTGTGCTATTTAACCGTTATATAATTTTTTTGTTTAATTAACCCTAAGGTTCGTTCAAACTCCCAACGATGTGAGTAATTTCCTATGTTCTACTTAGTGCACAAACACTTAGTCCCTGGCAATGGCACCAATGATGAGTGGCGAGGTACCCCTACACTCAACCATACAAATACAAGCATTCACGCACGATCCAGTCGAACTCCGCAGACTAAGTGCTTGCACGCCTTATGGAGCAGTTAAGGTTAATCATTTGTTGTCTTCCCAACCTTACTTGTATTTGTCATGATTGTATGGTTAAGTAAGTCTGAGGTATATGATTTTTATATCTTTTCTATTTTATGTCCTATGCTGACAAGGTGAAGAGTGAAGAGACTAATTAACTAACTTTAACTAACTAACTAAGCCTTAATTAACCTAGCATCAGTATCCGTTCCCACTTACCGTTCACACCTTGAACCAATGCAACCTTGGTTACCAAACACTAGTTGTTGCTGGGATCACCAAGCGTAACGCACGTGCTCGAAGCGGTCGTACTGAGGCACTTAACTAGGAGATCCGTTTACTTTGGAACTCCTATTGCGGGCACATGGAAATTATTCTATCTCTGGAGAGGTAAAACTGCCAAAGTTTCGCTATGGTCTAGGCCTAGAATGAGAAACAAGGGAGAGCTGCCTCTTATTTATAGATATGATGGCACATTGTAATATTGCGTAAGCAATATCGCAGGGGAAGACGCGATATTGCATACGCAATATCACAGGGGCTGCGACATGCGATATCGCGTCCCATGCAATTAAAGCTACGATAATAAGAGTTATTATATCATTTTGTAAATTCTTAGGAATGGTAGCCCATAAATGTGCCAACGAAGAATGTTCTTATTCAATGAAACCAACAAAGAAACCAAAGAAACCAACATGAATTCAACCTTCTATGAGCACTCTTAGCCTTTATAAACATATAAAAGTCACTCAAAAACAAGACCAAGAGAAACCAATACAATCAAGATCTGATTTTTCTTACCCTTTGATAATACAAAATCCCAAAGAAAAAACACAACATAATTTTTTCAGATTTATTAATCCTCTATTTGATATTACAACTACAACCATGAGTTCAACTACAAGGGTAAGGTCACAAAATCTAAGTACTAGTCCAATATTAATGTATGTTGCCACAATTAGAGGTATTACCCAACCAGTGAGTACTTTAAATTTACAAACTCCACCACTAGTCTCTATTTCTATACCAAATCCTATAGTAATAGTAACCTCTACTTACATGATGGAATCATGTTCACATCATACACCTCCCCCATTTTCCTTAGGTTTAATTCCTCTCACCTTTAGTAGTTTGAGTTCCAATATTCCAATTGGTCAACCCCACCCAGGACAAACCCTTGGGGAGTTAGTAAATCAAAGAACATCCATTATTACTCAAGGACCATTAGTTTTTCCACAAGGAAGAGATGTAGAGGTTAAAAATATTCATTTATTACCTATCTTTAAAGGAACAAATGATGAGGATCCGATAACCCACATAAGAGAATTTGAACAACATTATCGATGTTAGCAACTTTGAGTGGGGATAGAACTAAAATGATTGCCTTTAAATTAACCTTAAAGGACAAAGTTGATTTTTGGCTACAAACCCTTAGAACACAAATTAATTCATGAGATAAATTTAAAAATTCTTTTCTATAAAGATTTCTTTTTAATGATAGGATGTATTTATTAAGGAAGCAATTAATGAGTTTTATGCAACATGAGGATGAGGACTGTGAGAGTACCTTTGATAAATTTAAAGGATTATACTTAAAAAATCCAAACAATGGATTCCCAGGCCATTAATTAATTCAAATCTTTGTAGAAGTCTTATTACCTTATTGTAGGAAAAATGTTGACTTTGCATATTGAGGAAATATTTGAAATGTGACCCTAGAAGATGGTTGGAGAATCATAGATTCATTAGTAGATCAAAGTAAATGTTGGCCAAAATCAAATATTATGCAAGGCATGACTCAACAAATAGAATAGTTAAATAAAAAAGTGGATGAGTTGACATGATTAACTAAAAAACAAGCTCATGGAATTCAAGGAGAAATATGCAACATTTGTGATAGTCCACAACATGACCAAACAACTTGCCTAGCCTTGTTCTATTATCAAGAGAAAATGCAAGAGTTAGTAAAGGCTTTTCAAAAATTTAAGAGCCAACAACAATGAACTTTCCTCAATGACCATTTTACTAATAACAATATCCTCAAAATAACTTTAGGCCATTTAAGAATCTAACTAATGAACACTTAGATAAACTCACCCAAAGCCTTACTTTCTTCATAGAAGAAAGTAGACAATTCATAAGTGAGACTAGAAGGAGATTTTAGGACTTAATGAAAAATGAATTACTAGTGGTAGTATGATAAGAGTAGCTAATTCTTGGGATTTTTCCTTATTTTTGAATTTTTTAATGCAAGACAAACTAGTAAAAGAAACCATTTCTCAAATTACTTAAATGAAAGAAACATAAAATAGAATAAAATCAAATGTAGCTAGAATATGAAATTACAAAATGAAATTAAAACATAAAGAACTCTTGATGATGATTAACTCTACTACCCGCCTTGGCAATGGCGCCAAATTGACAAGCCAAGAAAAATTCAATGCTGGATACCTTTACTATTGATTTTTATTTCTTTTGTTGTAGAAATTATCACCTCATCTATGATTGACCTATGAGTCATATCTTTTGGAGGAATACTTTAAAGTCAAAAGATTATCAAGACATTAAACCAATGATTAGATCTAGATTTAATTGAGAACACCACACTTATAGTTCTCATCCATAAGTAAAATCAACAATATTCATCTTAACTTCTAACATTAAATTCAAAGATGAATACAATCAATTAAACCAAATTGAATTTAAATACATTTATGAGAAATAAGGAAGATTACAAATAAGGCATCACCTAATTTGTGACCCTGCTCTATTGTCTCTACAATGCAACAACTTTACAATCTTAAAACATTATTGGCTGTTAATTTCCATAAAGAATCAACACTCTTCCTTCATAATTTTATACACAAACAAAAATTCTATTATGGTGTGATTCTCTTAATAGTATCCTCTCTCTATTTCTTCAATCCTTTTTTTCATTCTCTATCCCCTTTGTTGCATTTGGCAAGGAAATTTATAAGGGCTAGTTTGGCACATGAGGAGCTACCACCTGTGCATAATGGCCATGGTAATAACATCCACTATAATATCCATCACCATCACCCATGTAGGTAATGTTCATTGTAACATCCACTAATCACATGTCAAATAAATGCACAGCTCCCACCACCTAGTGCAGGTAACGACTGCAGGAACATGCAGTCATAAAAATAGCTAGGAACCATGCCTCATTACCCATGTGCCGTCCACTATAGAAAAATGGCAATCTCCATCAGGGTAACATGCAGGAAACAACTATAACTACATTGTCAAAGAATGTGGTTGATGGGGCAGCACACCCACATTGCAACACCAACGTCCAAGTTGCAGCTCCATTACCTCCATAAATCCTTAACATGCATTCTTGTTACAAAAATAAAAGTAGAAACTAGAAAACATAACACCAGTATAGATCAAGAAATTGGATTCTTCAACTGCCACCACATGGTTACCCAGCAACAAAACCTACGCTTTTGGTTCGAGTCTTTAGTACATAAAAACTAATAAACTAATAATGATTTAATAATAATAAACTAATACTCATCACTATAATAAACTAAAATACAATAAACTAAAATAAATTAAAATAACTAAAATAAACATTAATTAAACACTCATTAAATAATTAATAATATGTAATTAAGATTTAAAAATTACCAATTTTGGGGTTTAACATTCATCATGACAGCCCTTGTAAGAACCTTCTTTTAGGAGAAAGATTCTTATAAGGTCATCCTATCTCGTCCATGGATACATTAGAAAAGAGCTCTACTAGCTAGATATTTTACTTCACTGATGCTGCCATAAAATGTTGTCCATTTGTTCCTGCTTGTATTTCAAGGACCTTGGTGATAAGGACCTCACTAATATCCAAGGACCTAGCACCAACCTAGAAGGTCCATGAAGTAGGGGAGGTCATTCGAAATGTGAGGTAGAACTAATAAGCCTCTTGTACAAAGAACACCTTGCCTCTTGATAAAACTTGTTTTTGTTAAGCTACGATACCATATCTACAATATTGCATCTATGACATCATATCTACAACATTGCAACTCTACATACATCATTGTTTGTGTGATGTATTGGAGCTAAAAATCTTAGTTGCTAGAATGGAAAAAATCAAAAGATCCAAGCATCGAAATAGTTTTAACCTTGAATCCCAAGGGCCTTTGAAAAAAAATAGGATTCAGGGTACCTTAGAGGGTCTTGCCAATCACCTAGGTGCTTATGAAACATAAATGGAAATGGCTGTAAAAACATAAATGTAACTGTAGATGAAATCAGAAATGAAAACTAAAATGAAAATGTAAATGTAAACAGAAATGGCCAAATGGAAACGTAAATGACTTTAGAAATAAAAACAGAAATGATATTACAGTTGCAGATCTAAAATAAAAACAAGTGTAGAAATGGAAATGTAAACTAAAACTTGCACAACATGAATAATAAACTTTATAAAATGTAAAGAATAAAGGTGCACGAAGTATAGGTTTTGTGCCAAAAGCATAAGAAGTTGCTTGCAAAAGCTCGAAATTTGTTCGAGAAGTCCATTATTTGCTTGTGCAACTGCATGATTCAGTTTCTTCCTAGCTCTAGTTTTCAACAACTTTTCATTAGTTTTCACTAAGGTATACAATGTGATAATGGAAATGGTTTTTCACTTTTTAGAGCAATGGCAACCACATGGAAGTCTCTATGCCCAGCTTAGTATCAATTTCTACTACCAAAAGTGTAAGCAGGGTTACAAGAATTGTAATGGGCTTTGATGGTTGGAAAATGGAAAAATGCTATTGCTGCCAAAAGTTTGCAAAAAATGCCAAAGTGTTGAGAATGCAAAAGTTGGTAACCTAAAAATGGTGTTGATGTTGGGGTTTTATAGGGTATGGTTGCTGTTTTTGGACCTGTGCATAATTTCCATGATTGCTGATAGATTGGTGTCAATGTGCAAGTTGTAATGATCATCTTTTCCCAACATAGTTACTATTTGTGGTAAATCTAGAATGAACTATAACCACAAAACCCATCTATTTACTGTAAATAGTAAACTGAATTTTCTAATTACACTGGCATTAGTCAACAGTCATATACTTTTAGCGTAGTTACCATTTATAGTAAGTCAAGAATGGCCTACAACCACAAAACCCATCTAGTTACTATAAATAGTAAATGAACTTTTGTGACTACACTAACACCATTCCTACTACATTGGCATTGGTGGACTACACTAAGGTTGATGAAAAATGACAAAAGTGATGGAAAAGATGCAAAAAGTTAGAAACCATAGAAATTGTAGAATCCGTTGGAAAGTGTTGTTGGCTATTGGCTGTTGTTGACTTGGGATGACTATGTTGGTTGTTGTTGGAAAATGAAAATTTTAACAATTTCAATGTTGTACTTCTAGTGGGTCTTGATAGTAACTAGGTTGGCTACTGTAGCACTATTGTCTACTGTAGCAATGTTGTCTACTGTTGCTATTGTGACTACTGTAGCTATTGTGTCTACTGAAAATGGCTCTAGCGTAGTTGGGGCTATAGCCCTACAAAAAACCATGGAAATGGCAATCTTAGTAATTCCAAAGGTGTTTTCAGCCTTCCCAACCCCAAATATGGACATGGGATACCTTTTTCTACTTGGGAAGTAAGGCAATAACAACTTTTGAAGGATTTTTTAGCCTCAAAAAGTTGAAGTATGCAAGATTGTAGCTCATGGGCCACATATCTCACATTTACAGTAAAACTTTGGCTTAATTTGGAAAATGGGATTTGCAACATGAATTTTGGTGGTGTTTCATTAGCCCCTCTTTATTGATGTCTAGAGAATTAACTTGAGGGACATTGACAAAGAATACAAAACACCACTATAGGTCTATCACCAATGTTCTCTCTCCATGCTTGATTCTATAGTGTCGAACCATGCTCAAGAGTGCTTGTGATGATGGGAGAAGGTTATGATAGTGAAATGGCAACGAGGTCATAAGGAAATGGTCATGAAGGCTAACAACGCATTCCAAATGTTGGCATCATGGCTACGACATTAACATGTTGGTTAATCGATATGCCTTGGCACTTCATACTTTGAGGTATGGTTCACTTTGCAAATGTGTTTGAGGAATCAACACCTTGCTCCAAGATTTCTTTGGCTACTAGCTCCTTTAGGCTTCATTGGTCATTTAGTTTCTTGGCAATTTACTTCCCCCATTTTTTTTGTGGGGGTGAAACCTTCATTGGGTTTCATTGCCAAAGTTATTTTTTGATTTGGTTTTCCCATCAAGTGAGATGTGTTACACTCAATGGAATAGATGGTTTCCCATTGAATGAAATGCGTTACATTCAATGGACTTGACAGTGGAGCATCACAAAGGGATGTCATATGTCCATGGTGCATGAGTGTCAAACATCAATCAACATTGTCATCTAAGGTAAGGAAGGTTATAACCAAGTTATGGGGTTGGGCTCACGAGAATGGTAATGGAAATGGTATGAAACAAGCCCTCTTGGCATTGCAAAACAAACTCATCGAATTTTGCGCATTAAGATCATGTGGTGACTTGTCACTGTGATGAGTTGCACCTCCACGATGACTCTAGGCTTCATCCTACAAGCACAACTCTAAGAGGACAAGAAAACCAAGCAAAGAAATCATGTTGTTACAATGAAATACATAAGGCCATGTAAAACAATTCAGTAGATCTAGTTATTAAAGGTTACATATATTGCTAGTTTAAGGCCCTAGCAGGCCATGGTGCCAGTTTAAGGTCTTGGCATACCATGTTGCCAATTTAAGGCCTTGGCAAGCTATGTTGCTAGTTTAAGGCCTTGGCAAGCCATGTTGCCCATTTAAGGCCTTAGTGGATCATAGAAAGATGTCATGTAGGTTCGGTTGTTGTAGACCATTGAAATTGTCAACATTAGTCATTTAGTGTGACCTATTAATAATAGTAAACAACACTACAAGCAAATATGTGAGTGTTAGATGTAATCAATGCTATGTAATGGCTTTAATGTTGCATTGCAAGGGTTTGATGAGGTCATGAGCACACTTAAGTTTTGGTGAGGAATTTGGTCCTATGTGTTTGCTTCTCACCATCTTGGTCTTAGATGGGAATTTTGACCAAAGGGTCCTCCGTGATGTTTTTAACTTCACAATCAATGGTAGTTAGGCTACTTCAAGGTGTTATGATTGTAGAGTAAAATGGTTTCAAGGTCTTAAGAGTTGGATATTTAAGGTCAAGTTAGTTTAACAACATCACAAGAGAGGCTTATTTAGGCCTTAAAGTCAATCAAATCTACTTGCTTATTCTCTTGGCTCAATCCTACGTGACAACATAAGCACATCAAGTGGCACTTGTGTAACAAAATTGTTAAATAATGTGAAAATAATGTAAAATACATTAATAATAATGCATATATGAGCCAAAACACATTAACTCAAAGGCCAAACGAGGTTCAAATATGGTCAAAAAACATTATAATGGATGGGTTAAGGCTTATGCTCTTGGCTCAATCCTGCGTGATAGCATAAGCACATCAAGTGGCACTTGTGTAACAAAATTGTTAAATAATGTGAAAATAATGTAAAATACATTAATAATAATGCATATATGAGCCAAAACACATTAACCCAAAGGCCAAACAAGGTTCAAATATGGTCAACAAACATTATAATGGGTGGGTTAAGGCAAATAGGGTGTAATAAAAGGGCCAAATGATGTATGATAGGGTCAAATGAAGGCTAAATAATGGTCAAAAACCATATAGAATGGTGTCAAATAAGGCTATGTTGATGTCAAATGACATTAATTAATGTCAAATCAAGTCAACCAAGGTCTGACCAAGGCCAAGTGATAGAAGAATGTAGTTGAACAAGGTCCCATTTTGCTAGTTTTAGGCCTTGGTGCATAAGATTGCTAGTTTTAGGCCTTGGTAGGCCGTTGGGAAGCCTATTTAGTTGAGACAAAAGCAAGGTAAGACCTATTAAAACATGATAAAATAAAGATACAATAAGGTAAAGGTAGGGTAAAAAATCAAGTTAGCATTACTTTAAACATGGTATATTAGGTGAAGCAAGACCAAATGTTATTAAATCTAAGACCTATTTAATAAGTTTTTTTGTTTTTTTAATTATTATAATTATAATTATATTATATTTCATTTTTTTGGTGTCCACGGGGGCTGCAAGTTTTCTGCCGCGTGGCCGCGGCGGCGCAGAAGGGAGGGGCAATATCAGGTCTGCTGTGATCCAGAGGAGGGGGAAATGTCAGAGGTTGGGAAGGCCGTGATTGCGTGGCCGGTGCAGCATGAAACTAGCGGCCACATAGGGATGGGCTGATCCTAGTACCAAGCTTTGTGGGTTCTACTGGGCATTGTCGTTGTTGTCGGCATCGTAAGAGTTGGGGTAGTTGAAGGAAGGTTCTTTGTTGAGGAAGCGGCTCTCCCTGCAGTCCACCACTGCTGCCAAACATGCCACTGTGGCAAGAATCGCCAACGCCACCGCTGCCATTCTCATACCCACCATGAGTATGATTACACTGCAGAGTCAGGTGCTCAACCTCAACCTTAAACCAAAAACAGAGAAAGAGGGAGACAAGGCAGACAGATGATCTTCTTCTTGAGCTAATAAGGCTGAGAACGCTGTATGTGCTGTGGTGTTGAGTTTGTGCGTTTGATTTATGGCTGCGGCGAACCTGGTTTTGCGACAACCCCTATCTTTTCCCGAACCCTCGCGTTTTAAGCGCGGTATTGGATTTTTATTCGGTTGACTGCTGTTGGCAAAATGGAGCGGGCTTTTTCGTGGATCTTGTTGTTTAATCGTTCATTTGATGGCAGTTCTCGCAAGTGAATTTGACCTCAATGATGTAGCGTGGCTTTAAGGGTTTTCATTGATTGGGATTGTATGTTGATTTTGCGTCGGTTGATGATGATTTTGCGTTTGTGACGTCGTTAATGCATTGGCAGGATACGCTACTAGTTTTGGCGATGATGTTGAACGATGGTGGCTGCTCCATGCTTGAAAAATTTCTGCAAGTGATGATCGATCTTTGTGGCGCTAAAAGGATAGGGATTTCTGCTTCGATGTTTTGACGAGGAAAACAATGCTGCGGCCATGCAGGGCTCTGGAGCTGTTGCGGGGCATTGCCGAATGTGTTGAAGCATGGATTCAGATTTGCTTTTGTCCTTTTTTGCGGTGGATTTTATCTTTTATTGATCTTCAGTGAGAGAGCTCCGCTTTGCCCGTTTTGGCAAATATCTTGTTGTACTTTTATGTTTGTACAGCCAAGCTTGAAAATGGGGTTATTCTCATGACTGAGCTAGACTTAGCATACTGCAACCTTGCTGTTTCAACTCAGAGCTCTGAGGTTGGATCAGTTTTAGGATCCTCTTTGAGGAGTTGATTATTTTGCTCGCCTATTCACCTGGTGGCTTGGAACTTCGGTCGTACTTTTGAATATGTATGGTATTTGAGTCCTTTGTTTTGTGTTCTGGCTGTTATTTGCAGGGGTTACCTTGAGTAATTTGATTAACATTAGTGTTTGTTAGCTGCAGGAGCGAAGTGGAACTAAGCTGTGCTGCGTCGGCCATGAACATCCTCCACCCACTACGCTGGGCGTCAGCTAGGACTACGCTGGTCCACCGTAGCCCCTGGTTTCCAGCGTAGTCGTGGAAAATGACTGATTTTTGGCACAATTAAATGCATTTGACCGAGCTCTCTTCTGGGTCCTTCTAGAAGTCGATTTTAGCAGTTTTTTGTGCATATCTGGTCATCTTCAAGTCAATCTCCCTCCAGCGTAGTTGGTGTCTACTCATTTGAAAAATGTAAAAGGTGGTAAGGCTTAATTATCTGTGTTAGCAATTTTTGGTGCTCGCATCGAATCCTGAGTTTTTCAGGGCGAAATGTGGACTACGCTGGCCCAGCATAGTCCTCTCTTTCTCCAGCGTAGTTAACACTTTGGTATGGAAAATATGGGTTTCTATGGTTAAAAGTGCCTTCGACAAGGCCCCAAGGCTTTCGAAGAGTGAGTTAAGGTTATTTTGGCAATTTTTGGTTATTATTTTTCTATGGACTAGTAAGTTTTGAAATTACATTTTTTTTTTGAAATCCCTCTTTCGAGAAATCTTTTGGAACGGTTGGTACGAGGAATATGCAAAGCCCAGGAAGTGGATGGCGGAGGCAGAATGTACACCAGTGGCGAGGTAAAGTTACGGCTGGTCAGAAATTACTCCACGCAAACCCATGTTAAACAATAAAAGTAATAAAAGGGAAAACAAATAGGTACGTTAAAATGCATAAAGAAGGGAAAGATGCATGGCTTGGATTTACAGGGAAAGGGCACCGACGCTGTTGGTAAGCGCAGCAACAGTGGAAGCAAGACTAATGGTGGAACAACATAGTAGCTCGGCAGAGGCGATGGCGGGAGAGAGTTAAGCTTCATTGAAGAATAGGTTGTTAACATTGGATAACTTGGTTCTTCCTCTGGACATGTCACATTCTTCCAACCAACACCAGGCAGCACCAACTTGCGGGAGCCGGCGCTAAAGACGGTGGTGTTTGGGTTGCGCGGTCCTTTCCAAGGTTGCGGCCATGCAACAAGTTGCCCAATTTTCATTATCATTGGTTGTGAAGGTGCTCCTGCAGGCAGCGGCCGGTGACTCCAGATCTGGGCGCGGCAATGCTGTAGGGGACGGTGGCAAGTAACATGGCGCAATGCAGGAGTGGCCGGCAAGCAGCCTAGTGTGAAACGGGCGTCACGGCAAATGCGGTGACACAGGAGCACAGCACATTGGGCGGAGTAAAGGGACGTGGTAGCTGCAGACGTAGGGCGGGGCACATCAGCGCGTAGCAGGGAGCCAAGGCGGCCAAGGGCAGCGGCCACGGCCAAACAGTTGCTACGCTAGCGTAGTTGTTTCTTTTTCTGTAAAATTTCACGTGAATGAATTCATCATGGTGCAGAGTATTTATTGAAAAGCTATGCATCAAAAGAATCCGATTCGTGGAAGCGAG
>MNCI01008938.1:5235-37798 GCA_015680685.1 Gnetum montanum | reverse complement strand
GCAGCAGCCAATTTCTCCAAGTGACTCTATGAGTCACTCAACCCCTAAGCATCACTACCAAGTTTGGGAGTACTTCAGAAGGACTTCTTCTCCTGCAGGAGACATCTCACACTCGTTCCATCCTCCTAATCCATCCACAACTCTTCCACCACAAGTAGTTCCCATAACACCTCCTTCTCCAACAATGCAAGGGGAACTTCCTCCTCAACTGTAGCAACGTCACGCTGCGAGAGCTGTAAATATCCAACCTGCTGATGGTTTTGACAACTATAAAAAGAGAAGACCTCACTTCAGAACCAAAAGCCTAGACAAACTCTTGCAACAACAAGCGGTTAAGGCCATGTACACTCCATCACCATGTAACACTTTGGAGCACCCTGTAGTCCAATAGAGCGTAACGCATATGGTTATGTTAACACATACCGTAACTGACTGGATCAAGGTGGGCCACCTTCCCAGAAAACTACCTGACATATGCTAATGTTTGGTTTTTACCTTTAAGTCACAATGTTGATACTAAGGTATGTTTCTTTTGATATGGTAGGCAATGAGACCACTTCATCCATCCATCCACCAATTTCTATGGTTTCTCTCGGCTTGGAAATGTACAGTCCATTTTTAATAAAAAATTTAATGAATTGATGACTGAACATTTCTCAAACTAAGGAAGGACTCAAGGATTGAAAAGGGTGTGACTTCAAGGGAACTTGATGCTTTTGTGTTGGTCATTCTCTTGGGTACTTGAATGTTTCTTCTTGAGTTTTTTTGTCGTTCTGATATTACCCAATTATCGGAAGTTGAGATAATAAAAATAAGAAGTCTTTGCATGGTGTGGTTCTCATGCATAAAAACACAAAACACAAAAAAAAAAAAAAACCAAGTGAGAATTCAAAGCACACCCCTTAGACGAAATAAACTTGGGCTACAAGCACTGGTTATGGAACCAAAAGTGTTCCCTCTAACTAAGGCCCTTCTTGCTTCCCATTCTCCTTTGTTTCGTCGGAATGGTGGTGGCTCTTGGAGAGTGCATTCTTGTTGGCCAAGTGGATGGTTTAACCGAATTCGTTGATGCGAAGTCACTGGATGTGGTTTGTTTGAGGGCAGAGTTAGAATGAGATTTGCCAAGTCACATTAATCATAAAACACACAAGGGGATTGTACACCACCTTGTCTTTGGGATTCCATTCCATTCTCTTCTCTCCACCCTTCTCTCCATTATTCACCTCATTACAGGTTGTATCACTAGTGTATATATTTTGGTTGATGCATTGTTTTCTTTTTGGTAAATTCTTGCGGTTAAGACTTTAACTCTTGTTTCAAAGGACATTCCCAGAGCCTACGGACTCTTTGAATGTGGGTTTGTCAAGGCATTAAGGGCATAAGCCTACTTTGGGGAGGACCCACTGACATTCCTATTTGGAGCATTAGTTAAATTCTCTCCCTTAACATTTTGCAATTAATTCTATTTTGTTCATTTCCATCTTGACATTCATTTCATCAATGCTATTGTTGTCCCTTTTTACCTATCTTTCTTCCTCCTTTTCTTTTTCCATTCTAATGCTACCGGAGGTTCGCAATTAGTCATGGGGGTATGGGGCTTGATTTTTTCGACTTTCTCCTAGCCCCGAAATTTTTGATTTTCTTCCTAACCCCTACACCTTCTGTAGTCATCAGTAACATATTCCTAGATCCATATTAGCCATACCACAACCTAGCCAATGAGTTTACACCGAAGTAAGGTATCAATTACATGATGATTCAATTACCCTTGCTAATATATGATTGTGTTGTGTGTGCAGATGGCAGACATATAACCATGGATTGGATCTGGAGCAAACACTTGGAATGGAGCAGTGTTGAAGCAGCTACGCAAGGAGCAAGATTGATAGCGTGCTTACGAATGGACAACAAAGGCACAATCTTGGCGTTGGTAGTAGCAACACTTCTTTCTCTCTCTCTTTCTCAGCTACCAACAAAGGCCTGATGTTATTGTAATAAGGTGTTCACCCTTGTTGTTATGAACACCAGTTTTGTCAAGTCTTGTAATAATGATTCGTTCACATGTCATCCCATTAGTTCCATTTCCCTCAATAATTCCATACCTACCTGATATCATTGTAAGGAACTCGAGGATGAGTTTTCATTCAGTCATGGGGGTATGATGAGACGCGATATCGCATGCACCGTGATATCATGTCATCCCCTGCAATATCGCGTATGCGATATTGCGGTCTGCCGCCAAATCTATAAATAAGAGGCGACACTCCCTTCATTTCTCATCCTAGGCTAGAAGTAGGGAAACTTTGGCAGTTTGATCACTCCAGAGATAGAATATTTTCCATGTGCCGCAGTAGGAGTCCCCAAGTGAACGGATCTTTATTCGAGTAGCTTTGTACCTGAACGCAAGTTGTGTACAACAATAAAGATGAGCTTTGTGGTTAAACCTTGCAGTGCATGGATTAGGTTTATTATTTGTTATTTCCTACCTGTTATTTATTACATGCATTAGCATGGCATGAGTACGACTTGGTTACGAGCATTGACGAATGTGTATGGCTAACTAAGGAATCAGCTACTCATCGCGATTAGTCTCTCTCACCCTCAACTCCTAGAATATGGGATAAGTACGACTTGATTACGAGCATCTACGGGTGTGTACGGCTAGTTAAGGAATCGGTTGCTCATCACGTTTAGGCTAGTTAAGTGCCTCAGTACGACCACTTCGAGCACATGCGTTACGTGTGGTGATCCTAGTAACGATTAGCATTTGGTAGCCACAGTTGCATAGTTCAGGGTGTGTATGGTAAGTGGGAATGGATGCTGATGCTAGTTAATTTAGACTTAGGTCCTTAGTTAGAGTTAGTTAGTTTCTCAACCCTTCACCCTTTAGCATAGGAGACAAAACCAAAAAAGATCATAAAAATCATATACCTCGGACTTACTTAACCATACACCGTGACAACAACAAGTAAGTCTAGGAAGATAATGAATGATTAACCCCAAGTGTTCCATGGGGCGTTTAGGCATTTAGTCTACGGAGTTTGATCGGATCGCGCGTGCTACGCTCGTTTCGTATGGTTGAGTGTAGGGGTACCTCGCCACTCATCAGCATCCTTATTCGAGTGTGACGTGCTTGGACATGCACATGACTGGAAATAAAGATTGTGATTACTTCATCATTGTAGCATTCACTTAGTTTAATTGATTATTTAATTGTTATTTACTACTTTCCTAGTTAATCTCTCTCACCCTTAAACTCATGTTAAACGCAGAATGAGTATGACTTAATTACGAGCATTTAAGTGTGACTACTTGGTAACCTAGTAGCGTACCTAGGATAATCCCAGTGGTAGTCATGCACGATGTCCAAGATGTGTACAGATAATCAAGGAACGGATGCTCATTGCACTTAGGCTAGCTAGATTCTCTCTCACCTTTCTCTCTTAGCTTAGTTAATATTATCTTCCATAATCTTCAGGAGTAGCATTAGATTGAAAATCACATCATACACCTCACCCTGGACTAAACCATACGTGACAAAGCTAATACTAGTCTAGGTGGGAAGACAACAAACTACGACCTAAGGCTAACTGTCTAGATGCCACAACTAGTCCGTCTGCGGAGTTCGACCGGATCGCGTATGTAACACTCGTATTCGTATGGTTGAGTGTAGGGGTACCTCGCCACTCATCAGATGCTTATGCATGATGCTAATAAAATTGAGATTTATTCCTTCCATTGTAGCATTTGAATTAGCATTTAATTTACTTTGAAGCACTTTACTTTTCATCCACTTACTTTCTAGCACTTAGGGATTTAATATTTTATTTCGTAGCAACTTGAGAATGACCGCTTTGAGCATAATATATTAATGCTTAGTAATCCTAATAGTGAATATTTGGTACACTCAACAATAAACACTTGGTGACCTAGCAACATTAGTATAGGTTCAAGATGTGTATGGAAAGTAGGAATGGATGCTCTACGTTAGCTTAGATCACCTTAAATTCTATAGTTAGTTAAAACTTAATATTTTAATCACTCTATCATTTTGATGCTTTGAATTTTATAAAATAATAATAAAAATATAAACATATTGTGCCTCAATCACACTTAACCATAACCATTGAATTAACACAAGTGGTGATTGGGAAGACAATAATAAATAACAATCATGACTTTATTATCTAAACTTTAGATACATAAAGAGGTCCATGGAATTTGACTGGATCACACGTACACACTTGTGATTCATACGGTTGGGTGTAGGGGACACTCATTGCTCATCAACTACCATGTTGTTAACATTTAGGTATGCAACAAGACGCTTTTTATGTGCTACCTTAACTATTTTTCATTTTTCAACTCTTTTTGCAAGATCCTTCCTCATGATATCTTTGTTAATTTAGATTCTTTCTTCATGCTTACTTTGTTCTAAGTGGCTATGATGCTTCCATGTGTACTCTTTGTCTTATATGTTACAAAACTTAACAATGACATTCTAAGGTTTTGTACGTGGCTCACTTGGCACCCTAAAAACTTTTGCAATATTTGAAGTTGTAATATGTATATTATCATTGTTTTTTTAAAATCTTTATCTTTTCACCTTCATGCTTTGGGATACTGACTAAGCACAAAGTTTTTTCTTTGCTTGATTTTCATCTTGCTCTTTCAATACTTTAGCAATTGCAAAATCCATCTTTGACTTTGTTACTTTAACTTTAGATTCATCTTTATTTTAATTAACCTTTACTTCAAGGAGTGCTAGTTTATGTAAATTATGCTCATGATCCATTGTAGGAATTTGAGAATCCTTTTTTTGATCAATCTTGTTTTGAAGGCTAGCTCTATGTTGAAGAATTTCTTTGTTTTATGTGTAAGCTACATTCAAAAAAGTCATTTTGTTGACCATAACCTTCCATTTTGAAATTGAATCTTCCTAGGTGTAGACTTTTTGTGTGTGCCCTATGATGACACCATGATGAAGTCTTTAAATTTCTTGGGTAGATGCCTCAATCTCTTTGTCAAAGAATCTTTAGTTAAATAGTGTATCCTTGGAAAAGTAGCAAGTCTTCAACAAAACCCTTGGTGTAGTAGCAAACCCTTAGCAAAACAAACCCTTAAAATAGTAACACACCCTCTCGATGAAAGAACAAACTAATGTATAAGAAAACCTTTGATGCAAAAGTAAACCCTTGATAAACTAGCAAATCCTAAGCAAAACCATTGGTGAAGTAGCAAATCTTTAGTAAAGTAAACCCTCGATAAAGTTGAAATGCTAATCTTTAGTAAAGTAAACCCTCGATAAAGTTGAAATGCTGTGATGCTCTTGCACGGGGAAAATGTAAAAAGAATTATCTTTTTCAAGAATCCTTGAAGGCCCCATAACTTCTCAAAGTTGATCAAAACTTTAAAATAACCCTTTTATTAAAATTTTCAATAAAGGATTGTCAAATTCCTTAAATTCACTAATACCTCAGCCGTAACCATATTAGTTACAGCGACAACAAATTTAGTGAAGTCCGAACAAATAAATAATAAGATGTTGGCTACGCTACAACAACATTCCATGCTGCCATGTTAGCTACTCGTATATCCTTTGCAGATAAAACAAAACAATATAAAGGAGTAATTATAATATAATAATAATAATAAAGTCAAAAAGTTAAAAATCACGCAATCCTGGTTTTGCTCAATGGGATTGCTGCTTTCTAAACCGCAGAGCCCATATTGCAGAGCATAAAAGAAATTATTAGGGGCGTAGCGTTCAGTCCGCTCACCGAAAGAAACGCAATAATGACTAAATTAATATTAATATCACACAATCCACGGATGTCAAACAGAATTGCGGACACAATTCTTGCGCAATTGATGTTAACGCTTAACAACAACAATAACATCATCATCAACAACAACAACAACATCATAAGTTCCATGTCCATGTCCATGCACTCTTAAAATCGAACACTAACCACTTCTCTTAAAACTATACATTCAAAAAAAGGGCAAAAAGAGACTAAACCTTTTCCAGTCTCCACCGGAACGTTCATGACTGACAGCGTCCACTTTTTAAGTAAAGCGAGTCTCGGAAATTATTTGTCCCCAACCAACAATACCAGACAGTCCACAAACGTAAGAGATACTCAATTCAAATGCGCTTTTTTTTAATCAGGTACAGGCCAACTAACTTGCCCAACCAAACCCTGGGTAACCATTGTTACCCAGTAAAACAAACATAGAAACGCAGTCAAAGTTCGCTTCTTGACTGCAATTTCGATTTCACAATGTATGTCATTGCTATTCAGCAAAAAGCCAAAAACGCACTGCAAGCCTCGGTCATCCAGTACATTTATATTGCAGCGCACGTCTGATGCCATCATGCCAGGCCAACTTGGAATATTGACCAGCAATGTTTGAATTCTTCTCTGTTTTCAGGATGACCCATTCTCGTTCTCATTTTCCAATCGTTTATAAAAATCACAATCCTCCTTGCAAAACCAGTGTTCCGGTGAAATCAATCAAATACCAGAAGACCAGCAAGTTAAATACACAGGCGGCCTGATGCAGTCGAACTCGAGATTACTGACAAAGCGAAACGAGATGCAGAGAAGAGAGGTGGCGTCAATAGCAGAGCTGGTGGAAGCCATGCCTGGTTGCAGTATCAGGAAATGTGAGACAATTCTTTTGGCCATGGATGAGCTTTGCAAAGATCAAAGCGTCGCATCGGTGGCGTTAAACCATGCGCTGACTGTGCCGCTGCTGATCCAGCACATGTTGCTTACCTCCACGGTGAGCACGGCCATGGCGGTGTCCGTGCTGTGGCGCCTGTGCCAGCATTCTCCGGATGGCACGGTCATGGTTGAAGCTCTGCAACTAGGGGCCTTCCAGAAGCTCTTGATTATAGCCCAGATGGCAGTTCCATATGCCGACACAAAACGCAGAGTTTGTGATCTGCTCAAGCTCTTCAATCATTTCCGAGCTGCCTACGAGTGTACAGATCCAAACGATTTTCAGTTCCTCAGACGTTCCTTCTGATTTTCCTTCCTTCTCGGAATATTTGAGTCATGGATGAGTACATAGAAATTAACAAAAATATGGGCTGCTGTCTATTCATATATATGTCAAAATCTTTTTTCTTTTGGCACTTTGGTGGCTCCTGCTATGTCTGATATTGTTAATTAACCTTTTAACTTGCAGTTGCAGACGGCGATTGTGTTTTTCTTTGTATGTAGCTCTCGCTTGCACTGATCTGGCTAATAAAAATTTCGAGGAAGTTGTCAATGAAATGTTGATATTTACCTACGTTTCCTGCCGCAACAAAAAATTTTCTGGTAAAGCTTTTAGGGATTTTCCGCAACTTGTTAGGTAATGAAAACGTTCAAAGGAATTCCTTTTTCCGTGCAAAATGCAAACTAAATAAAAGAATTTCCTCTGTTCATAAATTGAAAAATCTTATCGGATGGGAAAATCGGTAATAAGTTTTAAAAATCAAATCATATCCGTCAAGGTTGTACAATTTTTTATTCCTTCCAAATGTAAAGCTTAGTTACAGAAGAAATTCAATATAGAATTCTTTTAGGGTAAGGTAAAATGTCTGGAATAACGTTTCTAAGGTAAGATAAGGAGAAGGCTATAGACTTGTTAACCCAATACCTTCAGGTGCAAGTAAATAATGCTAGCTGATCTGAAAAAAACACCTCAACCTCAAAACGAAATACTAATATATTACTATATATATACCGTCCTCGTAGCCTGCAATGAATCAAACTATGCTTCTAATTGCGCTTGTGTTGCCATCCGTAAAAACATGGTTTTAGGTTGTTTTCGTTGCCGCTTTCTTGTTAGTTATGCATGGGCTATGGCCATCATTCATGCTGTTAGTAATTCATTTTCTTTTCAAAGAAGAAATTAATAAATAATTACACCTTTTCGAAAATCGGCAGAAAAAGAAATTATATAATAATAAAGTTATGAACTTTAACCATTTATGTAGTTGCGAGATTGCTCAGCCACGTTAACATTGCAGGGATGAAGTATTTTAGAATAGAAGCAGGAGATGGCTGCAAATGAAATGCCGAAGAGGAGTATACATGTCCTCACAAGATAGACAACATATTTTAAAGGAACATTAGGGTCTAAGATTTCGGCTAATTATTGCAGCTGCCATCCATTTCCCTGCTAAGTGGATTTGTGGACTCCATCTTGTCTTATATAAACTTCGATGAAACTTCCGTTTCACTTTCATAATAGGTTTACAACTTCATATGTCTCATTGTCATTGATGGAAATTCTTGGTATCAGATGCCATGGCCTGCAACAGTAGTCAAGTTTTCAGCATTTATGGCCAAAAAGGTTGAAAGTTTTGATCCACTGGGTAGTTGCAAGAACGTAACATATGAATACAGGGTTATTGGAAACAGTCAATGAAATTTGGTCATAAATTCATTAAATTGATTCACACTTTCGGTTACGAATTCAAGTCGTCGGAGGCAGAGGAATTCTACTTCTGATATTGACCAGCGGTTCTATTGTTTTAAAAGAACTAAATTAGGATGAATACAAGTGTCTTCATTCAACAAAATTTCTCCGGCACCCCAAATTGATGATAGGCAGCATGACATAAAAGTCAGAAACCACAAACCACAAATCACGGAGAGGGTATGCAGGCACATTTTGACAATAACGAAACAGCGATAAACGTACGATAAATGTAGTAGTATAACCAGGTATATACAATTTAATAGCTAGAATTCCACATCTTGTCGCGGAGACCTCGTCTCGATTGATTCCTGTTTCCCAGCCGCTTCTGTTTTGCTGCACAATGCAATGAAAGTATGATAGCAGTCCTAGCGCTAACTCTACGCCATAATGAAACTGCTGAAATAACAAGATGGTTGATGAATAATAATCCAATATGAAATTGAAACACTTTATTAAAGCCCCCTAAAATATCGTTGTATTTCTCATATCCACGTTGCAATAGATTGATGCTCCACATAATAATATAAAAATTTGAAACTGAAGCATTCTATTGTAATTGCATCTATTACATATTTACGTATAAAAAGTCGAATCATTTGATAGCTGTGCTGAATGGGTTTGGTTTCCTTATCAAAATTTTGAATGGTGCAATCTGCATGTTATTCCATTGATAGGTTGCTAACCTGCGTAAAATACGTTAATGCCAGCTGGGGAAAATAGGAAAACTTTGTAATAAGATAAAGCGCAACATTACATGCAGAAGAAGATTGCAGGAACTGATTCAGGAACAGGGATTAACGTTGTCGGAGGTTCAAACCCTGCTCCTGGCGAACTCTGCAAAATAAAAATAAAAGAATTTCAAACAAATAATTAATTACTAAAAATATTAATTTGATAAAAGTCTTTATTAATACAATTAAAAATACGCTTACAGTATTGTGGAAAACGGATGTCTGAATCTTAAAAATCAATCTAAAGAAACGGTGCTCGCATGCTTATCCAGGGTTCCAAGCATCTGCTTTATGATAATCTTATAAACAGAGCCAAATAATGGTAGCTTGGTTCACACCAATTTTATTTAAAGGAAGAATATTTTTGTATTACGCGCTGCTGGTTACGCAGCCATAGCATAGTATGGTCAATTATCATATCCTGGCAAGAAACGTGATTATTGTGGTTTTGTTGTTATTAATTAATAATTACCATTTACATTTAATCAGTAGGCTTAACTTTCTCTTCTTTTTGCAGAAGGCCATGAAATGATGGGAGTATGCCAATAACATGCTTGCCTTAATCCCTTCATAGTTAGAGGGAGCCTTAAACATGTATTTTAAGGGGTTCATTGCATTGAGGATCGGACGCTGGTAACTGCGCTGCGTCGAAAATCTCACTTTTATTGCGACTTTGTACATTCTCCATTTTTGTCGGTTGCAATCATCTGCACAACTCACTTGTATTCAACAGAGTTAATAACATTCTTGTTCTATATCTGCCTGCATGATGTGCAAAGCAATCGTGGAAATCATGAGCGCTGCAGTTCGTATTGCTGATTCTACTGCTATTTCTGCTGCTTTGGAGAATATATATAAATAGATATATTTTCGCATCTTTCACCCTTGGTTGTAGCATGCAATTAATAGGTTCTAATTGTCAACCAAATAAAAAACGGAGGAAAAAAGAAAAAAAGTAATGGTAGCCACAGTTGCAGATTGTACTGATAAAAGGATACGTTTAGTAGTAGTTGACGGGTAACCCAACCCTTACAGCATGTACTTCATGGTTGTGTAAGTTATTGGTTTGATATATTGTTATATTCTTCTTGGTTTTTATAGGAAGTAATTGTTGAAATATTGAAAAATCACAACAAAAGAGTAGATGGTAACAACATCACTTTAGAGCTAGAGGTTTATAGATACTAGTTAGAAATGAACATCAATTACTTTTACTTGAAGTGCATTAATTTCTTTCACTATACAAGTTGAAAGACTTATTCATTACTAATTTCTATAGCTCTTGTTCTTTAGGGGAAGAAAGAATACTATGTGAGTGAATGACACATGCAGGTGGCTTGGAGGAGCTTTGCCAAGATGAATAGGTGTATATTCCTCTTGAGCATTATTAGTGTCAAACTGTCTAATAGAAGAATAAGGGGAGATTTGATGCAATCTAGAATTGATAGAGCACTAGTATCAAAATGCTTGATGGGGGAGCTATGAAGACTTAAATCTTTAAGTAGGGCTAGGCCTCACTATCATCCTCTCTTATGGAGCATACAAATAGGGAGAATTGGCCTTCTTCTTTTAGAGTGAAGAATGGGTAGCTGGGGCATTGGCTCTTTGTTTTAACAAATACAAAAGTATGAATTTTTAGTCAATGATAGTAAGGTACTTGTTTCTCAAGTCATAAAACTTGAGTTCAAGCTTGGGTGCAACCACTTGAAAGAGGTTAGACTTTTGCTTATCTATTGATGATGAACAACAAATACCCCTACGCTCAACCATACAAATCATTAAGCATTCATGCATGATCCGGTCGAATTCCGTGAACTCTATGTCTTTTGGTACACTAGCTTCGAGGAAGTGAACTTGTCCTAACAATCATTCATTGTCGTCCCAATTACACTTGTGATATGCAAAGGTATGTTTAAGTGTAATCAAGGTGTATAATTTTTATTATTTTTATGTTTTATGTTTTGGGTACTTAAAATAAACGATGAAAGAAATGAAGTAATTTAATTGCTAATTTAATCTAACTAGCTACACCTAACTAATCCTAACATAAGCATTCGTTCCCACTTGCTGTACACATCCTAAACACATTTAATGCTATTGGGTTACCAAATGTTAAGTGTTATTGGGAATACTAAGCACCAAGTGTATGCTCAAAGTGGTTGTACTTATGTGCTTAATTAATCCTTACTTAATCTAGCTTAGTTTAGCCTAATTAATTAATTAATTACTTAAATAATTAAAGAAAATTGCATAGGAAATTAAATGCATAAATAAATAATTAATCTATTCCCAAATGCTATAAGGTTTATCAAAAAGCTCGTCTTTATTGCTGCACATACTGCTGTGGTTAGGTACAATAGTGCTCAAATAAAGATTTGTACACTCTCGACTCCTACTAGGAGCACTTAGAAAAATATTCTAATTTCTAAATGATAAAATTGGAAGAGCTCCGCTACAACTACGACAAGACATGCCATAAACATGAAGGGTGGGCATGTATTTATAGGCAAAAATAGACACTATGTTGATGGGGCCTAGTCGACGGGGCCCAATCGATGCAGCCAATCCATAATTCATCATACCCACAACTAAATGAAAACTCATCCTCGAGTTCTTTACAAATTTGGGAAGGTATGGAATTATTGATTGACAACGGACATATGACAAACATAAATAAACATAAACAAACACTAAGTGCTCGAGTGTATGGATATATAATCATTACAAAACTTTATGGTGTTTAGGACTACAAAATTGAACACTAGGACAAAATTTGACAAACAAATTCTCCTTTGATGGCATGAAGATGATGGAGAAGATTAAATGGTCCTAGGCAATGGAGGCTTTTGAGGTTTCAAAGGACCTTCTCTTGCTTCGAGCACATGTGGTGGTTGAGGGTACTATGGTTGTCTTGCTACTATTGCAACTTCCAGTGGAAGACGGAAAGCATCTAACAATGCTTTCATCTTCTTCTCCTTATTCCTGGGATTGTGCATGGTCCATGCAGCTTTGCCAATGTGGGCTAGAATGGGCACATCTCAAGGATAGGGCATTGTTGGGAACAACTCCTTGACATTAACAAACCAGGTAATAAACTATTTACATTCAATGTCGAACGCCCTAATTGCATTCTATAGCTCCTGGTAATCATTCATTCTTTTGGCCAAGTCCTTAGCAGTTGATTTTTGATTGATGAATCTTGCCTTGAAAACTTCGAGTTCAATGTTTGTAGTCTCAAGCTTTTTCTTGGTCTCCTTATGGTGCTTGAAATCTGCCTCATATAGCAAGTATGAGCTGGCCACCTGTTTTTCTAACTCTGACCACAATTGTCCGATAGTCAGCATTGTTAGGTTTGCATATTAGAGATTGGTAAGCTCCATGTATTCATTCATCTCTTCTATTTTCAACTCCTTCATGCAAATCTTCTCTTTGTTGTAGGCATCTATCCCATTAGTGATAGGTTGCCACACCTCTTTTCCTTGCTTGAGTTGCTAGAGGGTTTCATTGACTTTTACCTTAGCCATTTGGATGTGTCTTTCATTAACTTCTTTCTGTAGGCCAACCTGATCTTTGTAGTGTTCTTGACTCTCTCAAATTTAAGAGCCTCATTCTTCTAGGCAACAATCTCAATTATAGATTTTTGGCGTAAGGCATGGACTTCCTGCATGGAGAGATTTCTATTCTTTGCTATTAATCTCCTAAGCTTAGTGTTCACTCTGGCTAGCTACTCCTATTGTTGATGGATAAATTCTTGGATTTGCTATTTCTGCACATCAACATTTCATAGGCAATGATTCTCTGTGGTCAACATCTCATTCTCTTGGTGTGTTTGGACCAAGTCCTTTTGAACTAAATATGTTTTGGCCTTAGCCATAAACTAGTCAAAGATGACCATTACCATCCTTGTGTCAACTTGTTTAAGTTTATCTTAAAGCTGTTGAAAAGCTTCATGTCTTGTTAGTGCAAGGTTGAGGAGCATGGGATCAACAAGATAGGCTCTTAATTCAGCAAACTCTGTGGCAAAGCATTGGTTTTGTGCTTGAGCCATTTTGAGTTGCCCTTATAAAATGATGCACTTGCCCTTTGCTTCAAGCAGCTCTGATTAGGTTGTGGTGATATTAACTGGAAAATCAAAGATATCCAAAAGTAGTTTCCTAGTTCCCACTAGTTAGTCTAGCAACTCTTTATGCTGAGTTGCACTTTGTCTTCTGCTAATAGTTCGTGTGAACGTCTGCACATCTCTAAGTGTAGAAATGTCTAGTACAAATGCTATATGTGCATTTAATGCTTCAAAAATTCTATCAACCACCACTTTTGTTGCTATCTCCTACCCTTGGTGTTGCATCACCGATACAGTTACTCGTTCATCCTCCTCCAAGTGCACTGAAAAGGTAGCAACATTCCTAGAGATTTCTGAGAATTGTTGTTGGTGTGAGAGAGACACCGTCACCTCTCAGGCACTAGGATTCAACCTCATGGGGAATTGCATTCTTTGGGCTAAGAATATTGAGCCACCCCCTCCATCTAGCTTATTGTTTGAGCCACTTTGTTGAGGTGACTCATTGTAGGATGATATATAGATGGATCACCACCACTAGTTCCTACTTGCTACTCTTGCTCAAGCAAGAGTTGCTCTCAAATTTTGCATAGGTGCTTAATGGTTGTGTGGGCCTTTGGCGTTAGTGGGTGGTGGAGGTGATAGTGGCTACTCCTCTTCTTTTGACATGGTAGGGGTCTTACCTTTCATCATTTTAGACTAGGAGGTGATGGAAGTATGCCTGATTGTATCATTGGCGTAGTGGACTATCCTTGCCATTTTTCAAAGTTTTTTGATAAGGCATGGAAATGACAGGGTTTTCCTTCCACGTTCATGCTCCTTAAAGCACTTCTCTATCTCTAGATAGATTAGTTGTGGAAGGTTAATAGGGAATTTCTTGCTTAGAGTAGCACAAGCACAGGTGGAGAAGGTTGTCACCTTGCTGGGCCTCACCGTCAAATTGAGGTGATAGGTTGCTATCTTAAAGCATATTTACTCTGCTAGTGTGAGCATGCCAAACTACTTATGGTCAACCCCATAACACCATTGGGTCCACTTCCTTTTGGCCTTAGGGTCTACTTGCATTGATATTTATGCCAAATGAGTGCTAGAATCAAGCAGGCTAAGAGCCTACGCAATAGCTTTGACCAAGTAAGACACCCGAATGTTCTTGATTCTCACAGTGGCTCTTACCTTTTTGCTATTTCAAAAGAGATACATCTCTTCCATGTATCACTCCCCACTAGTAGTGATGATTGGCTACATGGGAGAGCTTTGAAATTGTGTCTTAACTTTTGNAACACTTTGAAAATTTTTGTCATTTTCTTCAAAACAAGAGGGGAGTTTTTGCAATTTTTCAAAGCCCAAAACCTTCCAAAGCCCATAACTTTCACACTGTTTGTCCAAATCAGTCCATTTTTCAATCTTGTAGCTACTGGAGATGATCTCTTACTCGTGGGGGTCACAAAGCTTAATGTTTCCAATGAAAATTTTTCTAACTCCTCCAAAAGGTTAATGAATAAAATAATAATGAACCATCAATTTTTGAGAGTTTAACCCTTCCAACAAACTTCAGTAAACCTAAAATTAATTATTAATATTAAAGTAATCAACCAGGCCATGATCACAACTTAGCCAAGTGTAACTACCCCAAGAGATAAGGTATTCCCAATGTTTCAAAGTCACACATTAAGTGCTAATCCTTAGTCATGTTATGATTACAGATGGCACCAAGACCAAAACACCCGTAGGAGGAGGACCATCACAACCAAAGGATAAACAACCCAAAACTAGAAGGGGCCAAGAAGAACAAGCTTAGGAGTAGGCAATAGAAACTCACGTAAGAGAACCTCTTTAGGAGGAGCCCAAAGTGGAGTCTATTCAACAAATTCNGTTGGAAGGGTTAAACTCTCAAAAATTGATGGTTCATTATTATTTTATTCATTAACCTTTTGGAGGAGTTAGAAAAATTTTCATTGGAAACATTAAGCTTTGTGACCCCCACGAGTAAGAGATCATCTCCAGTAGCTACAAGATTGAAAAATGGACTGATTTGGACAAACAGTGTGAAAGTTATGGGCTTTGGAAGGTTTTGGGCTTTGAAAAATTGCAAAAACTCCCCTCTTGTTTTGAAGAAAATGACAAAAATTTTCAAAGTGTTGGGAGGTATTTATAGAATTTTTGAGGTGCGTTGGCAAGGCCTAGTCAATGAAGCCGAGTCAACGTGGTTGGTCACATGGACTAAGCCTAGTTGACGTAACTATTGACCATTGTTGACTTTGTCAAAAGTAATAAAAAACAAGAATTTTTTTTAGAAAAATTTGGGTCAAAGGAAAGCCTGAAAAGCTAAGAACATGATGAAAATATTAGAAGAGGGTTTCAATATTTGGAAAATTGAGGAACAAGTAGAGAATGAGATGTGATGAAGAAGAATGCCTTAAGGAGCACACAGTTGGATGCATAATGGGGCACATGAAAGATTTTGATTGTGGCCATGTCTAAGGGTAAGAAACTTCACTAACCAAACCATGAGATATGCAAGTAGGTCCTCTCCATAGTGTTACATGCCCTTTTTGCCCTTGCTTATCCTCAACTAAGGAGTCCACGGGCCCCATAGTTGATTAATGATTATGAAAAGTTAAAGATAAAACCTAGAGAATCTATTTAGGAATGTCAACACATTAAACTAAGACATGAAACAAGAACATGAAAATAGGTAGTGAGGTAAGTTATGGAGAGCACAAATGGATGAGAGAGAGAATGGAATGAATGTCTCGATCATGGTCACATGAAATCTTCCTTGTGACAGTCATGGTTAAATGACCTAATAAAGTCCAACCTTAGTCCAGACCAAAACCAACCACTTTCTGTGACTTCGCATCATCACTTTAGGATTGGTCAACCCCCCTTGAGACACAAGAATGCTTCCATGGACAACCAATGTTTCTTATTTGAGTAGAAAAGAGAAGCAAGAAGTGAAAAAGGGGCTTAGTTTGATGGGACCTTCATGCATGACTAACATGTCTAACCAGTGCTTATAGCCCATTTATTTTGTCTAAGAGGTATGTTTTGAATTCCCACCATGTTGTTTTTTTATTTTTATTTTGTTTTTGTTTTTTGCTTTTTTAGATGGGAACCACACCATGCAAAGACTTATTCAACTTCCTATTATTGGTCAACATGAAATGGTAAGAAATCCATGAAAAACACACTTGCACTCAAGATGGTAGAGAGGCACAAAGAGTATTGAATCCCCTTGAAGCCACATCCTTTTCAAACTTGGAAAATATTGAGGTCACAAGTTCATTAAAGTTTTATTAATGAAAAAGGAACCTTATATTCCCAGAGCAAGGAAAACCATAGAGTTTCTGGATGGGTGGATGACGTGGACTCACTACCTATCTCATGAAAATAGAAACCTGTCTTAGTTATCAGCCATTAAAATTTAAAAATAGAAACAAAACATTAGCAATCAAAGATATTAAATACAAGTTACCATTAGTAATAACTACCACATGACTATGTCTTGTTGGCAATAAAGCACTTTATTAGAAGACGAGAAAAATTCACATCAAAATAAGGAAAAATATAAAAGAAATTATAAAATATCCAAGAAAGATAAAATGTACTAATGATGTTGAAAATGAAAATTTGGAAAAATAACAAAGTGTTAAACAAAAAAGGTATAAAAACAAAGAAATTGTAAAACAAAAAAAATTAGGAAAATCTGAGGAGCCACTATAATGGTTAGCATGGATGGCCATCTCCCCTATGACTAAGTTGTAAGGAGAAGATCCAAAAACTTGAGTGAGGTCATCCATCTATTGAGGCGTTGCTTCCACTAGCTTGCTTGGGTTCATGGAAAGGCTTGATTTGTTGTGTGTTGATTAGTTACCTTTTGTTTGGGCTCTTAGGTTTGTAGATTATCACGACCCTAGATTGAAAGGTTTTATAGATAATATAAGGCCCCTTCCACAACTTTTGGAACTTAATTCATTGAGGTACATGTTTGGTATTCTAGTAGAGAACCTCATCTCCCAGTTGAAATTTCACTTTCCATATTCTAAGGTCATGTCATTGCTTGTTGAATGCCTTGTGTACTTCATTTAAGGACAAGGCCACTAATCGATTTTCATCTAGCATGTTAAGGTTAATCAATCATTCTCTTTGTGCTAGACTTAGGTCACATGTTGTTAAAAGTGTATGGAGCTCGAATTGAATAGGAAGCGTTGGTAGTTTTCCATACACCAAATCATAGAGAAAGTAGCTTGTAGGGAGTTTTCATGTTGAGCAGTAGACCTAGAGGGCATGTTGAGTTTTGTGCTCCAGTCCCTCCTATATTTGTTAATAGTTCTTATCAAGATCTTTGTAATCTCTCTATTAGTAGCCTCTGCTTGACCATTGGCTTGGAGGTGGTAGGGTGTTGTTAATTTATGTTCAACCCCTAAGTGTTGCATGAGCTTGCAAAAAATGGTGCCTATGAAATGGGTTCCATTGTCAGAGATCAATGCACATGGCACCACAAACATGTTTACAACATTTTTTTGTACAAACCATGCAGTAGTAGATGATATACAATTGATGAAAATTGCTACTTTTGCCCATTTTGTGTAGTAATGAACAGTGATGATTATGTATGCCTTTTCATTTAACATGGGTGTGATGGGACCCATGAAGTTAATGCCCCATATGTCAAAGGGTTCTAGTGGTTAGATCCATTGTTGAGGTTCCTCCATTTGCACAGTCATCCCACCATCTTGTTAACAACATTCACAAGAGCAGGCAAATGGTGGATGTCTGATGAGCGGTGAGGTACTTCTACGCCCAACCATACGAATCATAGTTGTTCACGTGCGATCTGGTTGAATTTCGTAGACTATAAGTACTAAGTACGCTAGAGCTAAATAGTGCATGCGTGTTGTTCATTTGTTGTCTTTCAAGTCCCACTTATGGAATGCAATTATATGGTTAAGTGTGACTGAAGCGTAAGATTTTTATTATTTTGTCTTTTATCAAATTGTTTGCCTAGAACAAGAATGAAAGTAAAAGTGATTGAATACTAAGTAAACTATGGTCTACTCTAGCCTAACACATATAACCATTCCCACTTCCTGGACACATCTTGAACTTTGCATAAACACTACTAGGTTGTCAAATGCTAACCATTTTTGAGCTACCAAGTGTCACACGTATGTTCAAAGGGGTCATGCTTGTGTATTTTAATGAGTTGCTTGATTAATCAAAATTAATTATTGCATGAACAACATTAATGTAAATTGCATGAAATCACAATATATAAATGCATAAGAAAGAAAGTTTCAAGTGCTACAAGGATGAATCAAAGAGTTCATCTTTATTGCCAACATAATGGTGTGTTTAGGCATATCAATGCTTGAATAAAGATCTATTCACACTTAGACCTCCTATTGCGGGCACTTGGAAAATATTCTAACTATCAAATGCACAAATTGCAAGAGTTTCGATACTTGACTACCAAAAACTACTCTCAATCATGTGCCTGGGGGTTGTATTTATAGACTTGGGAGTAACCCTACAATATCAAATGTATGATATCACATCTTAGGCTACGATATCGTGTACGCGATATTGCAGCCACGTCGATATCAAAGTATATAAAAAACATGATTTATCATACCCCCACAATTGAATGAAAACTTGTCCTTAAGTATAGAAGAAGAGCAACAAGTCCTTTATAAAATATATTAGGGGGTATAGACTATTTGACTGATATGCAGAGTGACATAGAGAAAATAGACAAATACAAAAGTGCTCAAGCAAAAAACATTACAATTGTGTACAAAATTGGGTGTTCATGATAACAAGAAAGAACACCCTTGAATCCAAAGGACATCCAACCATTTTTATTGAAATTATTCTTTTTGTTATTGTGAATTTTTATACCCTCTTTCTAGTATTCCTTGTGTTAAGCTTTTTCTAAATTTTATAGGCTGCTTCTCTTACTTAACCCATTCATCAATATTTCCACTAACACTATCAAGTAATCAATCTCTCACAATCACAACTCAGCTAGATAAAATCACTGAGAAGACAAGGTATTTAGCTGTTATCTGTTACACTTTATATACTAATCCTTGATTTTGTTGTGATTGTAGTGGGGAGCGTGGATTGGAAGCGAGACTATGTTCACCAAGGAGGATGTAATAAATTCACTCGCAAGAGGTAGAAGAGATCCAACGGTCATGAATAATCTCTCACAAGTGATATTATTGCATCCTCCTTGGTGAAGATAGTCTCGCTTCCAGTCCATGCTTTCCACTGCAATGACTAAAAAATCAGGATTAGTATATAAAATGTAACAGATAATGGCTAAATACCTTTTCTCATCGGTGATTTTATCTAGCTAAGTTGTGATTATGATAGATTGATTGCTTGATAGTGTTAGTGGAAAGATTGACGAATGGGTTAAGTAAGAGAAGCGGTCCATAAAATTCAGAAAAAGCTTAACACAAGGAATACTGGAGAGAGGGTATAAAAATTCACAATAATAAAAAGAATAATTTCACTAAAAATGGTTGTGAAGATGCGTACAATTGGTTGGCATGGATGGGGTAAATAAAAAGGATTTGATTGTAACAATGTCTAAGGGTAAAGAACTTAACTTAACCAAACCAAAAGACATGCAAGTGGGTCCTCCCCAAAGCAGGCACAGGCCTTTTATGCCCTTGCATAACTTCAAACCAAGAAGTCTGTGGGCTCCATGGATGATTAATGGTTACAAAAAGTTAAGTACAAAAACCCAAAAGTAATTGACTGAGAAACCTGACATATCAAACCAGAACATTGAATCAAAACATGAAACTGATAGTGACGTGAGGCATAAAAAGCATACATGGATGATAGAGAGAATGGAATGGAGTTCCTAGTTATGGTCACATGAAGTCCCTTGTGGAGTTTGTGATTAAATGACTTGGTAGGATCCATCCTTAGTCTAGACCAAAACCAACCACTTTTAGTGACTTCGCATTGAGAGTCTAAGACTAGTCCATCCCCTAAGACACAAGAATGCTCCCACAAAACAACCATTGTTCCAAATTGGAGAGAAAGTAGGAGGTGATAAAGAGCCTTAGTTAGAGAAGACAAGACAAGTCCCATAATTAGTGCTTGTAGCCCTTTTATTTGGTCTAAGGGGTATGCTTTGAATTCCCATGTTTTTTTTTCAAATGAGAACCACACCATGCAAAGAACCATGCATTTTTTGCATTTATTTTATTCAAGGGGTGTGCTTTGAATCCTCATCTTCTCCTTTTTTTTTTGTGATGAGGACCATACCATGCAAGGACTTATTTGACTTCCTATTATGGAAATGACGCGTAATGGTGAGAAGCTCACGAGAACACTCCTGCACACAGGAAACAGAAAAGCACGAAGAATATTGCATCCCTTTGAAGCCACACCCTATCCAAACCTTTGATTCCTTCCCAATTCTAGAAACTACACAAGTCACCAATTTATTAGAGTTGCATTAATGAAGAAGGGATTGCACATTTCCAAAACAAGAAAAATCATAGATTATGTAGATGGGTGGATGATGTGGACTCATTGCTTGTTACATGAAAGGAAACCATGCCCTAGTCATCAGTAACAACATTCAAAGTCAGAAACCAGACATCAACAATCAAATTACAAATGAAACATACCACCATTGAGTAGCACATTACGATTGTACCTGTCACCTTATTAGTAGAAAGAGTAGAGAAACACATCAAACACAAGCAAACATAAAAGAAAGTAAAAGAGTAGGCAATAAATAGTGAATATATTAACAATGTTGTAAAATAAAAACTTAGAAAATATCAATAACCTGAAAAACACAAATATATAAACAAAGAGGTAAAACAAAGTATATGAAAACAAAAAGTTGGAAAATCGAAAATGTATAAAAAAAAAAGTCAAAAGACTAAGGAGTTGCATAAAACATTAGTATGGGTGGCCATCTCCCCCACGACTAAGTTGGAAGGGGAAGATCTAAAAGATTGAGCATGGTTGTCCATCTAGTGAGGTGTTGGTTGAGTTGATTGGCTTGGGCTCATGGAAAGATTTTACTTGTTAGATGTTGACTAATTGTTTCTTATTTGGGCTATCAGGTTTATAGATGATCATGGGCCCAGATGGAAAAGTCTCATTAATAATGTAAAGTCCTTCCCCACAATGTTTGAAATTTGGTTCATTGGGATACATGTGCAGGATTCTAATAGAGAACCTTATCTCTTGGTTGAAACTTGACTTTTCTTATTTTGAGATCATGTCATTTCTTGTTGAATGCCTTATGCATTTCATTGGATGACAAGGTCATTAACCAATTTTCATCTAGCAAGTTAAGGTTCATTAATCGTTCTTTTTGTGCTAGACTTATATTTAGGTCAAGGTCACAAGCTATAGAAAGTGTACGGAGCTCTGATTGGATGGGCAGTGTTGGTAGTTTTTCGTACACTAGCTCATAGGGAGAATAACCTATGGGAAGCTTCCATATGGAGCAATAGGCTCAAAGGGCATCATTTAATTTGTTACCCTAGTTCCTTTGGTGTTTGCTAATGGTGCATGTTTTAATTTTGAAATCTCTCGATTAGTGACCTCAACTTGACCATTGGCTTGGGGTTGATATGGTGTTGTGAGTTTATGCTCAACTCCCAAGCACTACATAAGTTTTTGGAAAGTGACACCTCTAAAATGAGTTCCATTATTAGAAATTAACACAAAAGGCACACCAAACCTATTAATGATATTTTATTGTACAAACCGAGTAGCAGTGGTGGATGTATAGTTGGTGATGGCTGCTGCTTCTACCCACTTGGTGCAATAGTTAACTGCGACTATTATATATGCCTTTCCATTTGATAAAGGCGCGATGAGACCCATAAAGTCAATGCCCCAAATATCAAATGGCTCAAGAGGTTGAATCCATTGTTATGGCCTCTTCATTTGAGCTATCCTTCCACCATTCATCTAGCAACGATCACAAGCACGGATGAATTGGTGTGCATCCCTAAAGATTGTTGGCCAATAATATCCTACCATGAGGATTTTTTTGGCCATGCGTCTCCCAGCATAATGGCCCCCACAGGGGCCTTCGTGAGTATCCTGGAGAATGCGTAGTTGATCTATATTAGGGACACACCAATGTACTAGGCCATTGAGATAGACTTTGTAAAGATTTCCATTAATTTCTATGAAATGCTTAACTTGGTGAAGAAACTATTATTTCTTTCTAGTATCTAGCCCTTGCAACATTTCTTGCTTGAGTGGATAAGTGAGGATGGTATCATACCATTTTGGTTCATCGGGCATTTGTGCATTAATAGCCCCTGCATGGAGAGATTCATTAGAGAATTGATTAGATAAGGAGCTCTCTTTCTCCTTGTTGTCCCATTTTAGTCTCAATAAGTGATCCAAGATCACATTCTCCACACCTTTTCGATCTACCATCGTGAGATCGAACTCTTGCAAAATCATGAGCCACCGTATGACATGAGGGCTCACCATTGGTTTATTCATTAGAAATTGAATGACACTATGATTTGTATGTACAAACACTTTATAGCTAAGCACATAGTGCTTGTACTTCTCTAAGGTGAACACCACTGCCATCAACTCCTTTTTTGTGGTGGTGTAGTTCAGTTGTGCACCTGCAATGCTTCACCTTGAGTAGTGAATGTAATATGGATATTTTTAATCATCCATCTACGTAACCAATGCCCCAAAGCATAATTTGATGCATCAGTCATCACATGAAACGGTCTAGACCAATCGGGTGCTTGAAGAATTAGGATCAACAAGCTTCTGCTTCAATTGCTCAAATGCTATTTCACATGTAGGGGTCCAAATAAATGATGCATCCTTCTTTGTTAATTCCACCAACAACTTGGTGATTTTGAAAAAATTCTCAATGAATTACAGATAGTAGCCAGTATGACCAAGAAATTTAACTGTTTTGGGTTGGTGGGTTATTCCTTGAATGCCCTTATTTTTTAAGGGTCCACCTCAATTCCTGCTTTTGAAATACGGTGCCCCAAGACTATGCATTCTTGGACCATAAGATGGCTCTTTTGCTAATTGAGCTGGAGGTTTGTTTTGACACATCTCTTCAACACTTGCTCAAGATGGTTTAGGGCTTGCTTGAACGTAGCTCCGTAGGTAGAAAAATCATCCATGAAGACTTCTACCCTGTTATCAATTTATTGTTGGAAGATGCTGAGAACTAATCGTTAGAACGTGCCAGGGCATTACATAAACCAAATGGCATTTGATGATAAGCAAAAGTCCCCCAAGGACTTGTGAAGGTCATCTTCACCTGGTCCTCTAGTGCAATTTGGATTTGGTTATAGCCACTGTAGTCGTCCAGAAAGTTGTAATAACTATGCTCAGAAATGGTGTCTAGCACTTGGTTGACAAAAGGCAACGGAAAAGGATCTTTGAAAGTTGCCATGTTGAGCAGCTGAAAGTCGATACACACCCGCCATTTGCCTTCTTTCTTGGGTATGATCATGAGTGGACTGACCCACTTACTATCTATGACAAGGTAGATGAATCTCGCCTTGAGGAGTTATTCAATCTCCTCTTTGACAATCTACTTTAATTTGGGATTCAAATGCCGCTACAGCTATTATTTTGGCTTAACAACAGGGCTCATGTATATTTAGTGCTAACATATTCTTGGATCTATCTCAATGAGCTTAGAATATGACCAAGAAAATGCTGCTGACCATTTTTCCACAAATTTTATCAACATTCTCTTTTGTTCTACAACAAACTTAGCATTAATGATGATTAGCCTTCCATTTTTCAAGAATACATACTCCATTCCAGTTGGTAGTGTCTTTAGTTTAAGGGGTTCTTGTATAAAATTGTTAGGAATCTCCAACTGTCCCCAATTGACATCATCATTTGCTCCTTTAGAGGGCTATTGATGAACTTGCTCAAGTTCATCCATACTTGCAACATATTTGTACGTTAGGCCCTTAGTAGGTTCCATGCATAATAGACTGCTGCCAGAATTAGCTATTAGCCATTGGGTGCCTTCTTGTTTTTTGGTTGCTATGTATAAGCATCTTTGGATTTCAACTTCTAGTGCACACTGCTTGCATGTGGAGATAGATGTTCACTTTACTGACCATAACTTCTACACACAATGACACCCTGAATCACTATATGCAATACATGAAACCCTCTTCTTCTCGATCTTTCTAAACTCATTTTCTTTTGATATCTCCAAGGAAAGATCTCTAATGCCCATTTTGACATCAATGGTGCTTAACCATGTCCTTTCCATAATAATTGAGAAGTCCACCTTATAGTTTTCAACCTTGATTACTAGGAAGTCAATAGGATATGACCACCCACAGATGGTGGTTATGATGTCCTCTACTAGTCCCAATGGAAAAGTAATAGACTGGTCCACTAGTTCTAGTTGGATGTTGCTCTTCTTCAAGGGAGGAAGGTTCCACATTGTATACATCTCATGCGAGATCAGATTAACATTGGAACTAGAGTCAAGAAGAGCTTTACAAGGCTCATTCCCAACAATTTCCAAATATATTAGGGGACTCCCAAGATTAGGTAACTTCTTGGGAAAGTTACCAACTCAAATTTAGTTAGATACAACATGGGTCAGCATTATAGTATGGATTCGAGAGGGATTTTGGTTTGAAGGGGACTTAAGTAGAGGTGAGATAGAAAAAGGTGGAGGAGTAGGGTTACCAACCATCGATGTGTCTAAGGGCTTGGGTGGATTGCGGTTAGAAGAAAGGTTTTTTCTTTATTTGTGGTTTTGACCCACTTGGTGGAATAATCAATTACAGGTTAATCACCCTCGTAGCGTTTCTTTGCTATGGTTGGGTAGACAATTCACCCTACATGGATGGAGCAGGTGGTGGTTGTGCAAGAGATGGAGAAATAGGTGTAAGGATAGGAGGTGCATGAGGATAGTAGGTGTCATCCCTCCTTGGATAGGGTGATTGGTGTACTTCAGGAGGGTAGTGGTGAGGTTGGTAAGTAGCAACATGACCAAAGGAGTCCCATGGAAATGAAGGTTGCTGAACATAGTAACCATAACGGTCTGGTTGTTAGTAAGGGTACTACTACCTTAGAGGTGGCAATGCCCATGATTGTGGTTGCTGCCATTGTTGGTACAATTCATAAGGTTGTGATGGAGTTCCACTTAGATAGTACTGTTGTGGTTGAAGGAACTGTCAAGGATTTCCTTGTGGATAAGACAATATTTTGGGTGTTTGCCTTTGTGTAAGTCATGGATGTAAGGCATACACCCCCGATTCCTTCAAGTGTGACACAATTGGGCAACATCCCTTGGGATGTTCATACAAGTAGACGTCACACCTACCATCATCATTTGAGTTGCTATCCGTAGTCATTTTACCCTTACCCTTAGATATGACATGTTTAGCTTCCTTATGTCTTCGACACTCATGTTCACCACTTTGCTCCTTAGATTCTTCAGTAATTTTTAAGATAGTGTGAAACCTATTGTTCATGGAGTCCCATATTTGATCAACCTTAGTTGTGATTTCAGATTGCAATTTTTGGAGTGGCAAGGTTTTCTGATTAGCCACCTCATCTTTAGTTAATTCATCCTCACTATCACAAAATCGAACCTTCTTTTTTAGATAGAAAGGTCCTTGTTGTATTCTTCTGCACTTTCTCATTTTCTCAATTCTCCCTCCTCTTTGGCTACCTACTCAATTAACTTTTGAATCTGATAGGTGCTTAACTCTGTCAATCTTCCTTGAGCATAGACGCCAAGGGTTTTCCTTATTTCAAAATGCAACATGTCTATGATATGGCAAAGTTGATCAAGTTGAGAGTATATGTGGCTAGGGCACCTATGTAATAGAGAGTAGTATTGGCCAATAGCAACATCCAAGGGCTCATGATTTTCTTGTTTTCACGCTTGAATTTGGTTCCGTAGATTGAATACTCAGGAGTACATTTGATATTTGTCATTGAACAATTCCAACATCATACTCCATCGCTTAATTGATTTTGGTTCCAAGGATCAATACCAATTTTCTACTTCCTTTATGAGTGTCCTTAGAAATAATTTCAACTTCTACCAATCATTTTCAATATTTTGCAAGGCACATGCATCTTAGAAGGCTTGAAGATGATTTTGCAAATTAGCATCATATCCTCCCTCAAATCGAGGGATGTTGCTCATGTTCAGCCTTTTTATTTTGCTATCTTTCACATGCCTTGTTGGAATCCTCACAGCCTTTGCAATATTCAACATGCCTCGAGTGGTAAGTAGAGGTTCATCAGGGCCATGGTGATGGTGCTTACGATGCTCTCTACTAACCCTTCTTTCTTGATGATGGGCCTCTTAGGATTGCCCATGTCTTTGGTCACGATTGTCCTCATAGTCCCTTCTGTTGTTTTGGTCCTGTTGGTCCCCTCCATCATAGTTATTTCTTCTGTGACCATGATTTGAGCCAAATGAAGAAGAAGAAGAAGATGATGAAGGGGAAGAAGAAGGGGGACTTGCTCCATGCTAACACCTGTCACCCTTCCTTTGATGCTCGTGACCATGATCGTGATCGTATCTTATTTTTTCCCCTTATCTTGACTTGCCTCTTTGGATCCATTTTTGTCATTAGATCTATTTTGACCAGAACCTGGATTATGAATTGTGGATTGTACATTCTGGTTGAGGGCTCTTTGAACAAAGTCAAAGAGAGAAGAATCACTAAAGAAGTGGTCACCTCTATCAAATGGGCCAATAGGAGGTGGAAAAGTATTTGACCCTTTGTCCTTCACAAGCTTATGTTGGTGCTCTAGTTGACGATCCCTTAACCTTTGTGCACCAGTGAGATGATAATCCCTTGAGTTGGGATCTCGCATCTTATATTCTCCATGAAGATGTTGAAGCTCGTGTCATGCAAGCATTAATTAGAGCATTGCTGAAACAGATCGGTTAGGTGGCAACACAATATTGCCTTCTATATTGCACCATCACAACAGTTCATCTTGATGCAAGATGAAGCTAAAGTCAGGTACATACTCATCGGGATGAGCATATACCACTCAGTATTACTGAGGCACTTGGACTACCTTGGGTAGAGATGGGCTCTTGTGCGAAGAAGAAATTTTGTGTTAATGAACTTATAGGTAGTGTGTAGTTAAGGTTCAATTTAATAATAATAATAATTTTTCTTTTTGCAAGATTTGACTGTTAGGGTTCGAACAACAAGGTTGCTAAGTTTCACTTGGTTTAGATAGTGCACGTAGAACTACAGTCTTTGACAATGATGCCAATGATAAGCAGCGAGGTACCCCTATGCCCAACCATACGAATCACAGACATTCATGTGCGATCTGGTCGGATTTCGTAGACTATAATTACTAAGTACGCTAGAGCTAAATAGTGCATGCATGTTATCTATTCATTGTCTTCCTAGTCCCACTTGGGGATGCAATTGTATGGTTAAGTGTGACTAAGGTGTAATATTTTTATTATTATGTGTTTTATCAAATTGTTTGCCTAGAACAAGAATGAAAGTAAAAGTGATTGAATGTTAAGTAAACTATGGTCTACTCTAGCCTAACACAAGTAACTGTTCCCACTTCCCAGACACATCCTGAACTTTGTGTAAACACTGCTAGGTTGTTAAACACTAATCATTTCTGAGTTACTAAGTGTCACACATATGTTTGAAGGGGTTGTGCTTGTGTATTTTAATGAGTTGCTTGATTAATAAAAATTAATTATTGCATAAACAACATTAATGTAAATTGCATGAACTCACAATAGATAAATGCATAAGAAAGAAAGTTTCAAGTGCTGTAAGGATGAATTAAAGAGTTCATCTTTATTGCCAACACAATGGTATGTTCAGGTACATCGATGCTTGAATAAAGATCCATTCATACTTAGACCTCCTATTGTGGGAACTTGGAAAATATTCTAACTTTCAAATGGACAAAATGCAAGAGTTTTGCTACTTGACTGCTAGAAACTACTCTTAATCATGTGCTCAGGGGCTGTATTTATAGACCCAGGAGTAACTTTGCGATATCAAATGTATGATATTGCATCTTGGGCCACAATATCGGGTATGCAATATCGTGGCCACCTTGATATCAGAGTGTATAAAAAACATGATTTATTAGTGTCCCAGAAGATGGTTGGCCCATAATAACCTGCCATCAAGATCTTAATGGCAATGTGTCTTCTAGCATAGTGGCCCCCACAAGAACCCTCATGAGCATCTTGGAGAACATGCAATTGATCAACATAAGGTATACACCAATGAACCATGCCATTGGTGCACACCTTGTAAAGATGTCTATTGATTTCCATGAAGCATTTGACTTGATGAAGAAATTGTTGTTTCTTCTGATGGTCCAACTCTTGTGGCATCTCTTAAGTGAGAAGATAGGTGAGAATGCCATTGTACCATTTAGGCTCAGTGGGGAATTGTTCAGTTATAGCCCCAGCAAAGAGGGGTTCACTAGGAAACTGATCAGATAGTGAGCTTTCCTCCTCTTTATTGTCTCATCGTAACTGAGACAAGTGGTCAGTGACCACATTCTTAGTTTCCTTTCAATATACCATCGTTAGATCAAATTCCTGCAAGATCACCAACCATTGTATGACATGAGGTCTCACCATTGGCTTGTTCATCGAGAAGTGAATTGCACTATGGTCTGTATGCACAAATACTTTGTATCCAAGCACATAGTGCATGAACTTCTCTAGAGCATACACCATCGCCATTAGTTCTTTCTTTGTTATGGTGTAATTAAATGGTGGGCCCACAATGTTTTGACTTGCGTAGTGGATTTAATATGAACATTTCTTATCATCTAACTATGTAAGCATGGATCCCAAGGCATAATTTGATGCATCTATCATGATATGAAATGTTTTGGACTAGTCAGGTGCTCGTAGAATTAGAGTCTCTATGAGCTTCTGCTTGAGCCTCTAGAATGCATTTTTGCATTCCTTAGTCTAGATGAATGCAACATCTTTCTTTGTTAGCTTGACCAATGGTTTTACCATCTTAGAGAAATTTTCTATTAATCATCGATAATAGCTAGTGTATCCAAGAAATGATCAAACATATTTAATTGTTTCCAGTTGGTGAGTTATTCCTTGGATGACCCTAATCTTTTCAGGGTCCACCTCAATCCTTGCCTACGAAATTCTGTGCCCTAGTACAATGCCCTCCTGGATCATTAGATGGCTTTTCTACCAATTAAGCTAAAGATTCATCTTCACACGTCTTTTAAGCACTTGCTGAAGGCAGTCCAAGGCTTGCTCAAATGTAGCACCATATGTAGAGAAGTTATCAATGAAGACTTTCACCTTGCAACCAATTTTTGCTCAAAAATGCTTAGGACCTAGCGTTGAAATGTTGCAGGAGCATTGCATAGACCAAAAGGCATCTTTCAATATGCAAAAGTCTCTCAGGGACTTGTGAATGTTGTTTTGCTCTAATGCTTTGGCACGATCTTAATTTGGTTATAGCCACTATAACCATCCAAAGAGCTATAATATTAATGCCCAGATATAGTATTTAACACTTGATCTACAAATGACAATGGAAAGTGATCTTTGAATGTTGCCATATTCAATAGTCGAAAGTTGTGCAAACTTGCCACTTGCCACCTTTCTTTGGCATAATCACGAGTGGACTAACGCACTCACTATCCACAATGGGATACATAAACCCCACCTTGAGGAGTTATTTGATTTCCTCTTTAATGATCTACTTCAATTTGGAGTTTAACCATCGCTGCAATTGCCTCTTTAGCTTCATGGTTGGATCAGTGTAGATACAATACTAGCATATCCTAGGATCAATCCCTATGAGTTTAGGATATGACAAAGTATAGACTATTTGCTATTTGTTGACCACCTTCAACAATATCTGTTTTTGTTCAAGAGAAAGATTAGCATTAATTATTATCAGTTTGTCATTTTTCAAAAATGCATACTCCATGTTGGTAGGTAGAGTTTTCAACTCTCAGGGCTCTTGTTTAAAATTTTTAGGAATTTTCAACTCTCCCTAATTGGTATCATCATTTGCATGATTAGAGAGCTAGTGATGAACTTGCTCTAGTTTATCCATGCCTTCAACATAGACACATGTTAGGCTCTTAGTAGGTTCCATGCAAAGTGTGCTACTTCTAAGATTAGTGGTTAGCCACTGGGTACCCTCTTGTTTTATGACTACTACATACAGGCACCTTTGAACTTAAAATTCATCTACACACTTTTTGCATGTTTTGATGGATCTGCTTTTGATAGACTAGAGTTTCTACACAAATTTGCACCTAGTATCACTATATGCGATGCATGGAACTCTCTTTTTCTTGATCTTTCCAAATTCATGTTCCTTGAAAATTTCCAAGGAGAGATCTCTGATGCCCATTCGTGCATCAATAATGCTCAATCATGCTGTTCCCATAATAATTGGAAAGTCTCCCTTGCAATTTTCAACCTTAATCACCAAAAAATAGGTAGGGAAGGACCACCCACAAGTAGTGGTCAAATGTCCTCCATAAGTCCCAAAGGAACAATGATTGACTGGTCTGCCAATTCTAGATGGATATTGTTATTCTTAAGAGGTGATAGGTTCACTACTTTGTACATGTCATGGAAAATTAGATTAAAACTAGACCTTGAATTCAGAAGAGCCTTGCATGGCAAATGTCCAGTAATCTGCAAGTAGATGAGAGGACTTCTAGGGTTAAATCTTTTCCTAGAAAGGTTGCCAGCCTTGATCCAATCAGATATAGTACGGTTTAACATGATAGTGTTGATCTTAGGAGGCATTTGGTTTGAAGGGCTCTCAAAAGGATTTAATGTAGAGGATGATGAAGAGATAGGGTGGCCATTTGCATTATTTTATGAAGAATTTAGAGGATTGTTGGATTAGAAGAATGGTCATTTTTAGGATCTAGGTTTCAAACCATTCAGTTGGAAAGCTGCCTGTAAGTTGACAGCCTTAGTAGCATTACATTGTTATGGTTGTGGTGGAATTTTTCCTTGCATAGATGGAGCAAGATGTAAATGGGTGGAGGGTGGAGGAGCATGTGCTAAAGGATGAGAAGGATGATATGGATATGGGGTTTCCCCTCTAGTAGATGAGGAATGAGTTTTATGATATTTTAGAGGGTAGTAGTGGTGCTGAAAAGAAGTGTGACTAGAAGAATCAGGTGGAGACATCGGTTACTAAACATAGTATCCATATGGATCTAGCTGCCTGTAAGGGTATTGTTGCCTTGGTGGTGGCATCCCCCATGACTATGGGTGTTGCCATTATTGGTACTGCTCATACAATTATGGTGGAGCTCCACTTGTATAATAAGCTTGTTGTTGTCGGTGGAACTACCTTGGATTGCCTTGAGGATAAGGCAATCTTCTGGTGCTTGCCTTCTTGTCAGTCTAGGATTTAGCACATACATCCTAGACTCTTGTAAGTTTCACACAACAAGGCTCTGTCTCCACCCACCATTGGTAGATGTCACACCACTATCATCTTCTGATTTTGTATCCAAAACTTGTTCTATTGTAGTAGCTTTGCCCTTACCCCTTTGGTAGGCATGTTCAACTTCTTTCTACCTCTAATGGTTACAATTACTACTATGCTCTCTTGATTCTTCTATGATCTTTACCCTTACCCCTTTGGTAACCCAATAGCATACCTAGGCCATGCACTAGGGAATCCTAGTGGTAGTCGTGCATGAGGTCCAATATGTGTATGGATGATTAAGGAACGGATGCTCATCACACTTAGGCTAGTTTAGATTCTCTCACTCACTCTCTCTCCTAGTTTAGTTGATATTATTTCCCATCATACCCAGGAGTAGCATTAGTGTAGGAACACATCATACACCTCACTCTAGACTGAACCATACGTGACAAAGCCAATATTAGTCTAGGTGGGAAGACAACGAACTGCGATCTACGAGTAACTATTTGGATACCACAACTAGTCGGTTTGCGAAGTTCGACTGGATCATGTGTGAAACACTTGTATTCGTATGGTTGAGTGTAGGGGTACCTCACCACTCATCATTGGCACCGTTGTCAGGGACAGTGCTAGTTATCTAGATTAGTTATATCATACAAGGTCATTGTATAGGAATTAACGATATATATCTTTTAGGAAGAAATAATTACAAAAATTCACATACAAATTCACACACAATTTCACAACCATGCCTCTCCTACGAGACTACGATAATGCCACATCTAGTGAGGCAATTCATTGGAGAACCAACAAATTATATGAAAATGAAGGTTGGAGTACGCAAT
>MNCI01008932.1:56098-73519 GCA_015680685.1 Gnetum montanum | reverse complement strand
AAGTACTCCCGCACTTGGTAGTGACGTTGGGGGGTAGTGTGACCCATAGAGTCACCTGGAGAAATTGGCTGCTACACATAATAACCGTAAGGATTAGGCTGCCGGTAAGGATATTGATGTGTTGGCAGTGGCATCCCCCATGACTATGGGTATTGCCACTGCTGATGTTGTCCAATGGGCTGTGGAGGCATTCCACTTGGATAATATGTTAAGGGTTGGTGGAACTGCCTTAGGTTACCTTGTGGGTAAGGTAACCTTCAGGGTGTTTGCCGTTGATTAAGTCTTGGATTTAATGCATACACCCCAGACTCCTGCAGATGTGAGATAATTGGGCAACATCCCTTAGGATGGTCATAGTATCAGACCTCACATCCACTATCATTGTCTGAATTAGAATTTATAGCCTCATTGCAGATAGGAATTTTTCCCTTACCCTTGTTATGTGCAGGCCTTAAGTTTCTCCGCTTGGTTTTGCCTTTGTCACTACCTTGCTCTACCTTAGACTCTTCTACAATTTTTAAGACTATTTCTATTCTTGAGTCTAAGGAATCCCACATTTGGTCTACCTTAGCAGATACCTCGATTGTTAACTTTCGGATCGGCATGGTTTTCCGGTTCACCAACTCTTCGAGTGGTGACTCATCCTCCTCATCATAGAATTCCACTCCCTTCTTGTGAAGGGAGGGATCGTGTTTGTATTCTTCCACACTTTCTCTCTTCTGTAGCTCACCCTCTTCTTGCGCTACTTGTTCCAACAAACTTTCAACTTCATCGGCTCTTAGTTGGGAAAGTCTCCCTTGGGCATAAGTCCCAAGAGTTCTTCTCATTTCATTTCTTAGCCCATCCATGATGTGGCAAAGTTGATCCCGCTTAGCGTATCCATGGCCTGGGCAATGATGTAGCAGTGTATAGTAATGGGCCATGGTAGCATCCAAGGGTTCATAAGCACCTTGTTTCTAGCCTTGGATCTGCTTACCGAAGTTGGACACTCTGGAGTACATTTGATATTTGTTGTTGAACAATTCAAGCATCGTACTCCACCTCCTGATGGTTTTTGGTTCTAAGGACCGGTACCAGCTCTCTGCTTCTTTGATGAGTGTCCTTGGGAACAACTTGAGCTTCTGCCACTTATTATCTATATTTTGCAAGGCACAGGCATTGTGGAATTCTTGTAAATGATGCTGACGATCAACGTTGTATCCCCCTTCAAAATGTGGGATATTATTTATGTCCAAACGCTTGATCCTACTGTCTTTTAAGTGCCTTGTGGGGATCCTAACTGCCTCTGTGATGTCTAGCATGCTTCGAGTTGTGAGTAGGGGTTCATCATGATCATCTCTTTCATGACATCTATGATGTCTTCGTGGTGGTTACCTACTCTCCCTACGTTCTTGCCCTTGTCCTAACTCCTCTCAACCTTCTTGTTGAGGTATTTCATCTTCCTTTTTACTTTTATGCTCTCTGTTATGCTCATGATGGTTGTTCCTAGATGTGCAAGGAAAGTGTGAATGGTGAGATGAAGGAGAAGAGGAAGGGGATCCATCACCATGGCAATGTTTCTTGCCTTCTCTTCGGCTGCTTTGGCCCCAATCGTTGTAACAATATAAGTGTCCATCCTTAGTGTGAGTGGTTGTTCCTGCCGTGAACAGTTGGTGCTCATGGGGATCAGAGCTTGTAGCATGTATAGTTAATCGAAAGCCCTGATGCCTTACCTCTTCACCATTGTGAGAAGGGGGGACATCATTTTCTAAGACACCCATTGTGAGGGGTTCCTCGTCTCCTATTTCACTAAGGACATGGGGGACCTTGCCCTTCAACAATGAATGTTGGATCTCCTGCCTTTTGTCCCAAATATGTTGGGAATTTGTGGGATGATAATCCCTCGTGTCAAAGTTATCCAGAATGTATTCCACAAATAGTTCTTGCATGCCCATCTATGCTAAGGCACAGAAAAGCATGTTAGGGACTGATCGATCCGAGGGTAACACGATGTTACCTTGCAAATCTCTCCAGCACAACTATTCATCTTGGTGGAGAATAAAAGTAAAGTCAGGGACATACTCATCAGGATGAGTATATGTAACCTTAGATTGTTTAGGACATGGCTGGTCCCGATTATGCGTATGATGCTGACTATCTTTTGTATCATTCTTAGGTGAGTTAATTTTGTGAGAAGAAGCCATTCTTTCCTGGTGTGCTGTTTACCATTATATATGTTCTTGATTAACTGATTAACTCGAAGGTTCATTAAAGTTCACAACGATGTGAGTGATATCCCTTATGTTCAATTGGCGTAAAACACCTAGTCCCCGGCAATGGCGCCAATGATGAGTGGAGAGGTACCCCTACACTCAACCATACGAAACCAGTGTAGCACGCGTGATCCAAACGTATGTTTTTTGGTATTTTACGATTTTCTCCTATGCTAAGAGGTAAAGGGTTGAGAAACTAAAACTAACTCTAACTACAACACTAAGTCCTAGCGTCAGCATCCGTTCCCACTTACCGTACACACCCTGAACTATGCAACTATGGCTACCAAACGCTAATTGTTACTGGGATTACCGCACGTAATGCACATGCTTGAAGCGGTCGTACTAAGGTACTTAACTAACCTAAGTGTGACAAGCAACCAATTCCTTGACTAGCCGTACACATTCGTAAATGCTCGTAATCAAGTCGTACTTGTCCCATGCTCTAGGAGGAAACGGTGAGAGGATCTACTCGCGATGAGTAGCTAATTCCTTGGCTAGCCATACACATTCGTCAACGCTCGTAACCAAGTCGTACTCATGCCGCGTTACTAGGAAAGTAGTAAATAACATTAATTAAACCTATCCATGCACTGCAAGGTTTATCCACAAAGCTCTTCTTTATTGCCGTACACAACTTGCGTTCAAGTACAAAGCTGCTTGAATAAAGAACTGTTCACTTGGGAGACTCCTACTGCGGGCACATGGAAAATATTCTATCTCTGGGGTGATCAATCCGCCAGAGCTTTGCTACTTTACGCCTAAGATACCAAATGAGGGGAGTGTCGCCCCTTATTTATAGATATGGTGGCGGACCGTGATATCGCGATGGCCAAGATATCGCATACGCGATATCGCGGCTTGTGCAATCCGCATCTCATCTCATATATATATATATTCTTTTACAAGAAATTAACCTTGTTTGTTGCATTATTTAGGGTCCAGACCATTGATATCTCCAGGTAAAATTGCATAAGAAGTTCATTTTTCTCAATTGGAAGATTAGGTATATTAAATCACACTTATCATTGTATTTTGCCTTTTCTCAATCCTATTATGCAATCCTATAATGTTTGTTGCAATAATTGTGCAATGTATTCCTTCATCAACATATACAAAATATATAAACATTTATTTTAACCAATTTATGTTTACAAGTATATATTATTTGGGATGCAAATAGTGATGATAACTTAAAAAATAAAAAAAATAATTAAATTCTACTCATACCCCACAAAATCGTTACACAAGAGAACTTACGAGTTTAATGTTTGTTGCATTATCTGGAGTCAAGACCATTGATTCTTTAAAGATTCATCCTCCTTTCTATGTGCAAAGATACAGAAAGATTTCAAATGCTAAACATCTCTAAAGTAGAATTGCATAGAAAGTTCGTTTTGCTAAAACTAAATTGGGTAAGTGGTAGAGAAATAGAGAAGAAGGGATGAATGATTCCATTTTTAGTTATCTTATTACCTCATCTAGTAGTCCAGCTTGGTTAATATCATTTTTTTAAAAATCATCTTACCCTATATATATATATATATATTCTTTTACAAGAAATTAACCTTGTTTTTGTTTATGTCTAGGATTTACACAAACTACAAACAAGCATTCTCTAGATGAGTTGGCACTTGGAACAAANCTAGGATTTACACAAACTACAAACAAGCATTCTCTAGATGAGTTGGCACTTGGAACGAATTTTTCGAATAGAAGTGCACACTTTCATTTTTCTTAATCCTCTGATTTTTTATTGAGTTTATATAGGTAATTTTGTAAAAGTGTTATTTTTTTTAATTTTTTTTTCAGTTTTTTTGCTGGNGTAAAAGTGTTATTTTTTTTAATTTTTTTTTCAGTTTTTTTGCTGGATTTTTTCTAGCTTTTAGCTTTACAAAATCTATAAATTATACATCCTTTGGTTAAGTCACAAACATGGAGTTCAACTTTGGCTCTATCTTCTACTAATATTCATATACTTTTTCAACATATGTTACCCAAATAAAGGCTAAAATGTTTTCTTGATTATCCAATAAAACTCAGAAAAATCTAGATGGATGTCTCTAAGTCACTATTCCTTCAATTTCAACCATGTCTTTTTTTCTTCCATTTTAGTCTTTTATTTCTTCCAATATGTAGAACTTGGAAATAAAGAGTTCTAAGATAAGTTTGTAGATTTTTGGTAACATGAATCCACTTGTGGCTTTGATTTTTTTTTTCAAGGGAAAAATAGAAGCTTAGGTCCAACAAGTCACACACTAAGCATAGCATACTTTTTGAGAAAATAATTTTTTTATTCAAACTTACATAATTAATCTTAATTGGATTTCACTATTTCTACAATTATTATAATTTAATGAAGATCCATAGTAGAAATCCTAAAGTTCTTTGGATTGTTCAAACTACATAAGAACAATAGTCCATTTAGGCTCAATGTGTTTGTAATGTGACTCTACCTATTTTGATTTTTTGACTTTATGGTCCTTTCTCTACCCCCTAAATGACCTACAACTTGTATACGAATACCCTCGATATCTTCTTTTTGTGCTAGTTCAATCGCTTTTTGCAGTCTTCATTTCATGGCAGCCCTCTTTTCCAGTTGCTGGGCAATATATTCTACAAGAATTTTAGCGTTTTGGTATGGCTTTGATAGTATTCCTACTTTAATGTTTAATTCTTTAATGTTTAATTTTTGACTTATCGGACCAAGATTTTGCCTTATTTTGTTTTCTAATACCCTAAATTCTTCTTTTTTATTTTTTAACAAACTAGAAAATCCTGTATAGATTGTTACATTAATCAAATTCAGTTTTCTTTGAATCCCTATTTGTGTAATTTCTTAGTAAGAGTGTTTCCTCTATTTTTGACAAATTTTTTTATGCTTTAATGGATTTTTACATCTTCTTGTAGAGTTTTTGAATAATTTCTATTTTTTGCAAACCCAATGGAATAATTTTTCTATGTTAAACCCAATCTAAACCCAAGTGGATTTATGTTTTGACCCATATTTTGCTATTTTCCTTTTTTGATTTTGTGAAAAAATATAGATTAGTCCAAGTATTTTGTCAATACAATAGTTAGAGGACAAGCTTGTTTCCTTAGAAAAAAAGCACGTCCCTTATTTTGATTCTAATAATAATCAATTTTTTTAAGCCCATGTTATTTGTAGCATTGGCTATTGTTGACCGGAGCAGTTGGAATATTTGATAACATGCTTGATATGGCAGAATTTTAATGTATTCTATGCTTGTACATAAGAGCTATCACAGATTTTGTCAATCACTATGCACACTTTATGTGGAGACATTTTGATATTTATCATGAATGCCTGCACTTCGGTATTTAGTTTATTCTTCAAAGTTTCCATGAAATTAAACCCTCAAAGCTAGTTTTATTGTCTCCTTTGGCTTTATTTTCATCTTTGTTTGGATGTTTGGGAGCAATTCTAGTAGGCGTGAAATCTCCTAATTTTTGATATAATATATTTTCTGTTATATAGACAGGTAAATGTTCTTTGTCATTAGGAATAACAACAGTATAGCCCATTTCAGGTACAATAGTGGATGCTCGAGACCAAGTTATTATTATTTTTTTGTTTCTTCTTATTTTTAGTTTTTCTATTTTAGTTAGTAAATGATTGGCAATAAAACCTTTTTTTTTTAATAAATGTGTAGCTTCTTTTTAAAAGATTTCATTATACTTATTTTTTTAAGTTGATAACGAAGAATCAAAGTATTGCTATATCTAAATATTCTTAGGTTTTTTTTCCAAGTGCACACAGACACCAAGTGGTCATAGGATTTTTTGTACCTATTGAGCTTTTTCCTTTGCCTCCGTTGTGGGGTTGATCCACGCATTCATAACTATTCCATGTACTTCGGGTTGTCTTCGTATCCATCGTTTCGAGCTAGCTTTACTGAAAGGTTTGTTATTTGACCAGAAATTGCTAACTTGTCCTATTGTTGGTAAACAATTAGAAGGTATTAAACAAAGTTCGCTCGAGGGCAATCTTAATATTGTGAACCAGCCTTCTTTGGCAATTAGTTTAGCTATAGTACCTATAGCTCTAGCTAATTGTCCTCCCCTTCTTAATATTGTTTCTATATTATGGATCATTGTAGATTTTTTTGAATAAAGAAAATCCCTTCCCAAGCTGTACAAGCCTCTCTCAGGGAACACATACAGCTTTTTGGATATATAAATATGGATTTTTATCCATACACTATTCTTTTTTACATCCTAGTTTTTTTTTAACCGTCATTTGGCTTATTGTAGCATTCACATTGAATGACTTTGTTAAATAACATAAAACTATTGCTAACATAGGAGATATAATTTTTTTAGGTGTATATCTCTAATTTTGCCTCTAACTATAAAGTATAAAATGTATTTTGTTAATTTAAGTATGCCTATATGTATTTGTATTTTATAAAATGAACTATTCTCCATATTATTAATATCTTTTTTTAAAAAAGAAAGTTCAATAAACTTAATCACTTGTTATTATTCTTCATTAGTTTCCCTTTGAAGATGTTTAAGCTCTAGTTTTGTTAGTGATTAATTTGGTGATTTTGCTATAAATCGAATTGGTTTTTTCGATAACTTATATTTTAAATTCATGCTGCACTCAAAGGTAAGGCATTCCCTAATATAATCAGGGCTTTTGGCCTTGATAGAATAGTATCTCTGATGGAAATTCCTCTAGGGGATAAGATATAGGTTCTATTTTCCATTTTGATAGTGTACCAGACCAATAAAAGCTTTTCAATTAGGATCTTTTTCTATGCTTATAATTTTCCCAAGGATGTTATTTTCTTTTCTTTGAAAATCAATTTGGCGATAGAGTTGTTTATGACCTCCATCTCTATTTCGCATAGTCATAAATCCTTGTTTACAAAAACATTTACAATGATGGTGTTTCCTTGAAATTAGTTTTTTAGATTTGATAATATTATTTGAGATATTCATCTTTGTAGATATTTTTAATAAATCTAACAATGAGAGACGGTGGAGCATAATATGCTAGTTTTAATAAGTCTTATTCTTTACATTTCTTCTTAGCTAGTTGGCCCATAGTAGGTATCTATNTGGAATGTATGGGTTTATAACCTCTTCAGGAAATCCAAGTGTTGCAAGATCAATCCTCTCAACAAGTTTGTCCATTGCATACTTCTGAAAAATGTTTATTAAGTTTGCCATGATTAAAATTTTAGAGAATGTACTTGGCTATCCTTCAAGCTTGAGTATCAAAGGAATTGATTATTCTAGATGATCATTCTCTAGCATCCATGATTGAATGGTTAAAATGCCCAACTCATAATTGGTGAACTTGTGGGTTCAATTCCTATTGGATACACAAAAAATGCACATATCTAATGTCTCCAAATCCTTCTTGGAGGGGTCTATATCAAAATTACAATAGTATGTGCTTCCATATCATCATATAACATAGATACGAAGAAAGCTAAACAAACAAAGAAAATGCACCAAACCCCTCTATGTAAGGAGAGGTTTGGTGCTATCAAACTAAAAAAGTTTAAAAAGCATCATAGTTAATTTTAACCATATATGGAATCCAATTCTATCGAAGCTAAGTCAAGAGGAAAATTATGAGAGTTTCAGTCATGCATAACTTCCATACCAAGATTAGCATGGTTATTATATCATCCCAAGTGTTAATTACACAACCTTGATTGTCAACTATGGATTGATTAAAGTTGAATCCATTCAAGTTGAATGCCATAGTGCTAATGCCCAAAGTAGTAAACTAGATACCTACTATGGGCCAACTAGCTAAGAAGAAATGTAAAGAATAAGAGTTATTAAAACTAGCATATTATGCTCCACCGTCTCTCATTGTTAGATTTATTAAAAATATCTACAAAGATGAATATCTCAAATAATATTATCAAATCTAAAAAACTAATTTCAAGGAAACACCATCATTGTAAATGTTGTTGTAAACAAGGATTTATGACTGTGCGAAATAGAGGTGGAGGTCATAAACAACTCTATCGCCAAATTGATTTTCAAAGAAAAGAAAATAACATCCTTGGGAAAATTATAGGCATAGAATATNTAAAAGAGGGGAAAAACAAATTAAACAAGAACAAAAAAGCAAGCTCGGGACCTCAAAAGAAAGGAAATGTCCACGAGAGTCCAGAATCAAACAACTCATATCACGTCTCATTACCTAGTGGCTAAACATTTTCAAAAAAATAAAAATAAAAAACAACGGTACATATAAAGCTTGTTATTTGATCCACATGCCTTTACCTGGTGGCTAAACTTTTTCAAACAAATAGAAAGTGTTTCATTTGATCCATCAACCAATTTGATTCTTTTGAGATTTTTCACTCAAATTTTGACCCATCAAGAACATCTTATTAAGTATAGGATTTGTAAAGTTGTAGTTTCAAAAAAGTCCAAATTGTAGTTTTACTTACATTACCAGTCTTTATCTATTTTTTTCGGAAAAGGTCGAGTGTATTAATTCCAGAAAAAATGCAGCTATACATCTATACAGCTCAGGCCAGAGCTGCTGGTCCCATGCCGCCCAAAGGTAGTGCTCCAAAAATAAATCCCCAGGCCTGCCCTACCGCGGCAAACCCACGGTGGTCGGCCAACACTGAAAGGGCCGTTATCCAGTGGACAACCGCCCAACAAGAATTACAAATGAAACTAAGGCTGCCCCGGTCTAGCCTCTACGCGACGTTGATTTTCCTAAACAATCTGTCTGATGCCCGTCATGTGGTTCTGAAGGACGCCTGCAATCCAGACCAGCGGCTGGATGGACGACTGGTTAGGGGATGTGGATTGTTGTCCTCTCGTGTTGCCAAAGGTATGATCTTCTATTGTTGGTGCTGCCATATGATCCTCCTCGTCAGACTCCCGCCTCTTTCGCTGGTGCTGCTGCCCCATGTTGGAAACCAACGCCTGGAATCCGTGAACCGTTGGAGGCCAGTCACAGGAGACTTGAGGTGGGTGTAAGGATTCATAGCAACACTGATTTCCTGCCAGAGCTTATGGGTTTGGCTAGCAAGCACAGCCATGGGAGGGAGGGCCCTCTTTTTAAAGATACAGTCGTTCTTGGCCTTCCACAGAATCCAGAGTGCAGCCAGCTTCGGTGAGTTGCTGGAGAAATCTGGGGGTGAGAGGCCAGTCGTACGCCAGAAGTGCCTGGTCACGTTGCACTCCTGTATGAAGTGCCTTAATGTTTCTGTGTGCTGGTTACACAGAGGGTAGTTGGGAGAGATTGGTAGGCCACGCGTCTATAGCAAGGCCCGGACGGGGAGGGCCTGATGAAGGATGAGCCAGCCAAAGGTTTTGATTTTCTCGGGAATAATGCCCTTCTAGAGCCGCATCCAGTGAGTATTTGTCGAGAAATTTTTTTGAAGGAGTTGCCTAGGATGCAGTGAGATCTCATCAGCGGAGTCCAGGGACCTGACATGTGCACACAGCTGCCTCCAAACGTGAGAATCAGTGTTGGACGCGATCCAGGGGCGATATTTCTGCCATAGGATTTGCTCCCAGAGGGAGGGGTCCTCATATGACGCGAAAATACGCCCAAGAATTCTCTGACGTCCTAAGGTGGCTTCAACAGCGAAGGGGAGGATTCCCACCCCCCCCCCCCGCATTGCGAGGTCATGCAGTTTTGGGCCACGCCACGAGGTGCATCTTTGTCCCCCCCCACTACCGCCTGACCACACAAAATTACGGATAATTGCATCGATTTTGGTGGCAACTCCAGCAGGCGGAGAGGCCATCGATGCAGCAAACCTTGCCATGGAACCCAGCACCGTAGAGGCCAGAACGATTTTCCCTTTGCGAGACAAGAAGCTATTCATCCAAAGAGGTGTGCATTTTTGAATTCGCATAATGAGGGCTGGCCAAGTCTGTAATCTGTGCCACTTGTGAATGGGGATTCCCAGATATTTATCGTCTGCTTCTCCTGGCAGGATCCCTAGGATTTGGATGATTTTGCTGCGAACCGCCAGGGAGGTGTGCGTGAAAATTAGCACTGACTTCCTGGTGTTGGGTGCCAGCCCCACTTCCTGCTGAAATCGATGCAGCGCCCTTGTCAACACCCAGGCCTGTGGCACCGCGGCCCTGGTGAAGATCATGGTGTCGTCGGCATAATGGGCAGAGAGGCAGGGGATGCTATGCAGATTGAGCCCCTGGACCCCTTCTTCGGCACAATAGGTTTGCAGGAGGTCCATTATCAGCAGAAACAGCAACAGAGAGAGGGGGTCACCTTGACGGAGCCCCCGTCCGGTCCTGTGAAAACCCCACAAGTGGCCATCAATGTCTATCGAGAACCGCCCTCCGCGTTGGATCTGCAGGCAGAGTTCCACGAAGGCCTTGTTGAAGCCTTTCACTAGCATTACCGTTCTCAGAGCTGCCCAGGTCACGGAGTCGTAGGCCTTGGTTATGTCTAGTTTGATGCACAGGCCTGGGAGTTTTGGAAGCCGAAGGGAGTGCTAAATTTCCTGCAGCAGCAAGACTTGGTCTTGGAGACAGCGGCCCTTTATAAAAGCAGCCTGATTGTTACCCACCAGGTGAGGCATGAGGGGGCACAACCGGGCCACAAGCATGCAAGAAAATAAACGCATCAGCGAATTACAGACTCCGATGGGAATCCCCTGGGGAAGTGGGCGAATCCGTTTTTGGAAGCAGTACCACGCGGGAGCAGTTGATTTCTTTACGAACCTGTCGCCACGCCAGCATGCAGTTAAACGCATCGAGGAGGTTCGCCCCCAACACGGCCTCGAATTCACGGAAGAATTCAATGGGCCACCCGTCTGGCCCTGGCGCCTTGTCTGCCTGCATATTCTGCAAGGCGTTTCAGAGTTCATGGCGTGTGAATGGTTGCAGAAGACGAGCATTATCTACCTGATTTAAAATTTTCTGCAAAGGCACGGAGATCGAGACAGTGGGCTGCCACTTCCAGACCTGCTGCCAATACTGTAGGAGATTGTCAGCACCGGAGTTGGGGTGCGTTGGGTCACCCTGCAGGAAGCGCAGCAGCGGGCGTTGGCGTGTTCCGTGGTGTGCCTTCGCTGCTGCAAAGAAAAATTTCGTATGCCGATACCCTACCCTCAGCCATTGCACCCTTGCCCATTGGCGCCAGTATTCTTCTTCTTCTTGGTGCAGTAGTTGGAGATCAGCCTGGAGGGAGAGCTCCTCATGGGTATGGTCAGCCCCTTGCTCCTATTGCTACTGAATTGCCTGCAGATTGGCCTAGATCTGGGTTCGGTACCCTTTGAAACCGTATTTTTCTGCCAATCCCAGATTCTTGATTTGATATTTGAGGGTCTTTAACCCCTGTTTTAGAAACTCGTGTGGGTCCTCTGGAGTCGGGTAGTCTTGCCAAATGTTCTGAACCAGTTTACCCAGCCACTGCTTGCGTAGCCAGGTGCGCTCAAAGCGGAAAGGGCGGGGGCCTAGAGGAACATCACCCATCATCTAGCAGATGATGGGCCGATGATCGGAGGCCATTCGGGCCACTCCGAATGCCTGGACATTCCACACGATCATTAGCACCTTGCTAGCCCAGACCTGGTCAATCCTGGATTGAACCCTCGCTGTGCCTTGTCTACGATTACTCCAAGTATACTTGCAACCTGTGATTTCCATGTCAGAGAGATGCTGACGCTGTAACAGGGCCAGAAATTATGGTGCCCCCGGGGGTTCATCCGTGTGGTCACCAGTCTTCTCCCAGCTATAGAGCCATTGGTTGAAGTCTCCAATCAGTAACCAACTGGCGTTGTGAGGCATTAGCTTGGCCACCCAAGAAATCTCCTGAAGATGACCTTGCCAATCTTGAGGACGGTACACATTGGTGATCCACACGCCTATTCCTGGCCGGTGCATCGTAATGCACCAATCGGAGGTGTCAAGAATGTATGATTCCATCTTAGTGAGTACGGCCAGTCCTCCTGCGCGCCCCCTGCTGGCCACCAGGTGGCTGTGCCACCCTGGCCATTGTAACAAATGGGCCTCTGTCTGTTGTAGCTTTGTTTCTTGTAAACACACAATATCACATCTCTCATCGCGTACCATACTTTGCAAGGTATGGCACTTATATGGGGTAGCTTGGCCCCTGCAATTCCATGAGAGGACCTTCATGGAGATTGTAATTGGTTGTAAACTTCCTGGAGTGTGGGCTGCACTCCCAGATCTACGAAGAGCTGTGTGGCCTTGTACCGACAGGTGCGGTTGTCTAGGCGACCCACCTTTGTTGCTGGCAGGGATACTGCCATCCCCTGAGGGCGAGGCAGGTTTGGCCCTTTGGGGGATGGGCTGGGCTGAGCCAAGCCTCTGCGGGTGTTTAGCCAGGTTGTGACCGGTGGTGGTGACCAATCCTCCTGTGCAGGGTCCTCCTCCCTAGGCATGGGTGTGTGCGGCGAGCCCTGGATGCCCTGCTTCACGGTGATCCTTGCCTGGGTGCTTCCCTGGCTGGGGTCCCCCGTGCCCAGGGTCCCCGCACCCCGCAGCACGTGGGCGTAGGACTTGGACGTTGTCGTTGGCTGGGCTGTCTGTCCCTTCGTCGATGTCTCTGTTTTCTCTTTTCCTTTTTCTGTTTTCTGTGTTTTCTCGTTTTCTATAACGTCAAAAAGAAAAATCTAATTGAAAGAAACAATTTCTATTTCATCAATCTATTTCATATTATATCTACCTACACATTTTCAAAATGAAAAATCAAAAGCTAATATTACTAGAAATTTGCGGATTTTTTCCCACCTTTTTCTATTTCAAAAATCTAGCCAATTGGAAAGATTTTCAAATCAATCCATAGACCATTCCAAGCCTCTTAGTGAAAATTTAGTATATGACATATGTCCATGCAATTATCCAATCTCTTGGCTAAAAGAAGTATTGAAAGAATACAAAACGTATATAAAAGAGAAATTGTTTTTAAACGAAACGAAAAGATTCATTGAGAATTGGAAAAATCAATTCATTATTCTATTTTTGACATATTATCAATTAATGAATGTATGAATTTTCATACCACTCCGGTGGAAAAGTTTAAATGTTGGAAAAGACAACCAAATATTTTTCAATTTTCTAGATGATTAGAAAGAAAAAGGACAGTGGATTTCTATAAGATGATATGGATATTTAAATGATATACAACAATCGAGACAATTAGTTGAATTCTATAAAACTCTCAAATCAAAGCTCATTGAGGGTTGCTTTTGACAATGCAAATACACAAATTTCTCAATTATTTTCATCATCCTTGGTCCAAGTCCAATTATTAGAAAAGATTACCTTTTTATATAGAGGAAAGGATTTCTAGCAAAAAGAATCTTACATATGCAAAATTATTTCATTTTCTGCTCATCCACAACAATTTATTTTCTTTGTTTCTTGGTGAAATAAGATCCATTCACTTGGAGAAAAAGGTTATTTCACTCATAGAATTACAAGTATCCAACATTAGTGGTAACAAAAAGTATGTATTGATATATGATTATAACTGGTTAAGTTATTAACTTGATGGAATCCATTTGTTCATGACAAGAGAGATATCTCCTTGATCAAAGAGATTTCTACAATCCCTTTAACAAGATTCTAGATAGTCAATTTGGAAATTTTCCATAGATCATTTTTGGAAGAAAACAATCCCAAGCAGTATCTAAAAAATGTAATTTCAACCTTTAATTTTATTCAAGCTCAATCCTATCAAGATGATTTTCTTTCAAAAAATTATCTAAATAAGAACTTGAAAATGCTTCATCGGATTCCATTTTTGACAAAGCTAGATTACACTAGATTTCTTTGCTGATATAGTTCATTTTTCTCAAGTTTAGGATACATTTAGATCTAGCTTTGTTACGACAATGGTGGATGGAAATCAAAAGATACAATGAGTACCTAAAGGATTTTTTCGTAATACTAGACTTGATCAAATGAATCCTTGAAAGAACTACTAGCATTGGTTTGCATTTGGCTGCTATTGATACTTCTAATAGCTATGAGTACCTAGAGGATTTTTTCGAAATACAAGATTGGGTAAAGAAAATCTTCGGTTCTACTAGTGAGGATGATTCTATTTCTACTAAATCTCAAAATTATGATTTTTCTTATTTTACTAATTTGGCTAAGAAGGTTGAACTAAGTTGGATGCAATTGGATTCTCATAAATATGAAGAGGAGTTGACTTTTTAGTTCACATTTAGAATTCTAAAGAAAATGGTTTGCTTTTTGTGAAACCCTTGGGAATGGTATTGGTTTTTGAGGCTTAGAATGACTTATCTTGTTATACTAATAAGTCAAAAGAAGAATTTGTGCCCATTTGATCAATGTGTGATAATGTAATCAAAAAGCAAAACTCTTCGCTAAATTTTTCATCTTTATCTTCATCAAGATCTTCATATTATTATATTGAGAAGATCTTCATATTATTATATTAAGGATGATAAGAATTTGAATTCTAATTCTAATAATTATTATTATATTGAGAAGATGAATGAGACATTTGATCTATTTCTGCTTCTAAGAATAGAAAAAGAGCTCTCTTGAATTGAATCAAAATTGACCTACACACATTTTGTCTCTGAAGGTTATCAAACCACCAAAGAGCTAGGGCTTATGTGTTTATGATATTTAGTTGATATTTTTTAAAAAATATATAGTGAATTACAAGTTCATTCCATTTTGTTTAGCAAAAAATGGATCTTCTTTACTTTTTATCAAAGGATTGCCAAGTCTAATAAAAAAATCAATTCTAAATCTAGAAAAGCTCCTTTCTTCTTAGGGCCATCCCTTTCCAAAGGGATTTTATTGATAGGTCCTAAGGAAACTAATCGATCCTATTTGGTCCAAAGTCTAGCAGTAGAATCTTATGTTCCTTTGATAAAAATCAATTTGGAATGGTTCTTTACTAGTTGTAAAACTTTCTTCCAAATCCATCAAACTTTGATAATGGCATAAATCATGGCTCCTTGTGTAATATGGATCCTAAGCATTCATGAATTGGAATGGAATAATGACACTTCTATCATAATGAAGAAGATCTTCACCAAAAAGAAAGTGTTGCTTCATCTCTTATTGGACCATATGGATAGCTATGATAAGAACATTTTTATTAGTAGAAGAAATATTATTTTTATTACTTGAACTCATATTCCTAGAAAAGTGGATCTAAATCTAATGACTCTAAATCACTTTGGTCAATTCGTCAATATTCAAGTGCTTGTTATCCCCTAATGAGAAAAAGAATTTCCCATTCTTTTACCTAGGAAGGGTTTTGACTTGAAAAAAGAGTTATTCTATCTTGATGATTTTGGATATAGAGCCATAGGTTATACGGCACGAGACATAGTAGGACTTGTCAATAAGGCCATAGGGATTAGTTTTTTGTGAGAAATATCCATTATAGACACTAATACAATTCAATTTTCCCTTTATAGACAAACTTGGGGTTTGCAATCTATAGATCAGGGTATTATATTTGTTCTAAAACATCACAAAAGACTTCCTTATAAGGTAGGAAATGCTATTCTACAAAATACACTTAGAACAAAATCTTCTCTTGTATCTATGATAAAGGATTTATGGAAGAGAAATTTTTCTTATTTTTCTAAATGGTATTTAGAACCTTTGATACCTAAAAAAACTATAAATGAATTCACAATACTCCCCTATATTTTGGGTTGTTTACCTGGATCAGTAGCTTAGGATTCTTGGTTGATGATATCAAAATCAAATCAATAGAATTGGACTCCTCTTGATAAACTTGTTGAACATGATTTCCGCCTAGCTTCTAGTCTTTTAGAAAGTCTTCTAGTAGATTTTTCATGCTTAGGAATATGCCGAGGTAAGTCTGATAATAATAAAATCCCATTGTTTCCTCCTTAGCACAAAACGAGAAATCATCAGTATACGATGTGAATAAGATTTTTGTCTCTAGTTACTGAAGTATGTCTAAATGCTTAGCTCTAAAATAATGAAGAATTTGATAAATCATTGGTTTTGTTTCCTTAGGTTTGGTGTCTTAGTTTTCTTCATAGTAATCAATTTGATCTTATAAAAATGCTCAATGAGTTGGGATTGTCAGAGTAGGTTAGATTATTTCAAGAAAGGCAAATCCTCATGAAAAAGGTTGAAAATATCTTTGTATGCCCTAGCATAATNAATCCTCATGAAAAAGGTTGAAAATATCTTTGTATGCCCTAGCATAAGTCTAAGAGGTTCAACTTTCAAAAAAGGGGCCAATGTCATAGTATAGGAAGTACCAGGAGGTTTTCAAAAACTACAGTTTGATTTGAAAAATCTATCATTGCAAGAGTATTTGGTGCCATTCAAAAGTCAACATGGATATCCAATGCAATATAAATCAAAGCAATTTCAATCTTATAATAAACCCATGCTATTTTGTGAAAGAAAATTTGTTTGGGATTCCTTCCATATCCACGAGGAGGATCTGGACTTTTTGTTTTCAAACCAAGAATTGCTTTCCAATGAAGAAACAATGCAAAGGATTTATACTACTAGAGCTTATGCTCACTTAATAAGAATAAACCAAACCAAAAGGGCATCACTTTTTCACTCAAAAAGGATTTTTTGTAGATTTATTGTGATGACCAACCATAACTTTTCTTTTTCTTTTTTACAATAAGAAGAAAAAGAAAAAGAATTAGGAGAATAAGAAAAATAAAAATAAAAAGAAAAATAAATAAACGTGATGTTCTCATTTCTCAATGGGAGGAACCCCATATTGAGGCTTTGTAGTGCATTCAAGGAAAGGGTATGAAATCAAAATTTCTACATGTACACATGGATAGTCCTTTAGCTCTTTATCACTACTAGGTGATTGAAAACCCATGAGGCCAAAGTGACCACTAGGACTTGGTAATTTATTTTCAAAGATCTCTTGAAACCAATTGTTCAGTATCGAATGAGCTTTTTCTTTTTCATATTCTATTTGAGAGTTATAAATATTTATTAAATTTATTTTTCTCTAACTGAATGTTATTGAATTAAATGATAAAAACATTATTGAAAACTAAATGGTATTTTGGGAATGAAATTAAACACTTATTTTCTACAACAAGATTTTAGGTCTCTTCTTTAGAAAGATTAGATAGATCCAAAACTTGAAGAGAGATTCCTCATTCTCTTCATCATGGAAGACGAAAACACATATCAAATGGTTGTT
>MNCI01008932.1:29206-41693 GCA_015680685.1 Gnetum montanum | reverse complement strand
TAAATATATCATTATATATAATCAAGATTATGAATAACCAAGATAAATATAATCATTGGCTCCATTGGTTGACTCTTTAGCTAGGGAAGATTTATAAATAATTAGTTATTTGTGATTATGGAAAGACATGTGCATCGGTAGAGAGCTCGTTGCTGTTTTCTTCGACATTAGCTAGGATCATCACAGCATGATCTTGCAAAAAATCTTCCTAGGGTCTAGGCTACCAAAGGTGTAGAAGTTCTTGTTTTCAAAATTTACTAGGTTAGCAACCATATCATCCATTAAATTCCATCAATCAAAGAATATGTACATAAAGAAAAAGCATCACTACATGTGAGAAGGTAAGAAGAAATTATCAAATTTGAACTCTTTAGGTCCTCCCAATAAGCAGGAAAAATTGTTAAAATTATGTCCAAAGTCAAGTCTGAAACACCACTAATTTTGGCCTAACACTTTGAAATGAGAACAACTCAGCACCTTTTGAGCTTTTGGGAGGAAAAAATTTGACTAAGCCTTGGAAACTCACACTAGCTTGTCCTAGGAACTCATGCTAGCTTGCCTTGGAACTCATGCTGGCTTGTCCTGGAACTCACATTGGCTTTCCTTGGGAAATCACACTGGCTTGTCCTAGAACTCATGCTGAGGTCATGCCCGTAGCGTGAGTCTAGTGTGACCAACTCTGAGAGCCTCAAAACCAAGTTGAAATGGCTTGATTTCAAAGGTGCAAGTCATCCTCAGGGTTCATTTTTGACAACTTCAAGTCCCAACCTCCAGAATCCTAGATTTTAGGTCCAAAATCACAAGTTTTTGTAGCTCACACTGTGGTCACGCTAAGCTCAGGCTGGCAGCATGAGTCAAGCATGAGCTACCAGAAATGGTTTGAATCAAGACATATCAAAGTTTAATTTTTCACTTGCAGATCACTCTCAAGGTCAACCATAGTCAAGAAATTTCTGTACTCAAGAAACAGGCTTCAAAGATCAAAAAATTGGTGTAAATATATCATTTTTAGCTCACTCATGCTTAGGTCATGCTGAGGTCACACTGGTAGCATGAGTCGAGCGTGATTACTGATCTCACTTGGTTAAAAGCATGCCAAACACACCTTGAGGACATGCCAAGACAAAATCAACTCACGTTGGAAGCTCTAGTGAGACAGAGATGCCTCAAACAGCCACAAAACCACTCAAATCGACATCCTATATTAGTCAATTCAAGGACCGCGAAGTTTCAAGCGAGCCAGAGTCAATCTCTCTTGTTGTACATTATCATTTTCATTGTAAATTTTCATCATCTGTGAGCTTTTCAAGCTCTTACGCTCCAAATTGTATATGCTTCCGTAGGCATAAGCTAGCTTGCGTAAGCCAATACACATTGTAAGATATAGTGCATCTAGTCAAGAACATAGCCTGCCTATGCACGTCCAATTGACACATATTTGTCCATCTAACACCTTTCATATGATTCATTTTTCTCTCATTTCTTAGCCATTGATCCAGCCATTAATTCCATACTCAAGCCTAGCCAAACCTTATAAATACCCCATCCATTCACATAAATGAGGTTGCCAATTTTGAAGGTTGACGGCTTAGGAAACACTGACTAGCAAACTTTTAGATGCTCGAGTGCACCTGACTCCTAGTATTCAAGCACCTACAAGCATATCACCCTAGGGCTTAGCACTTGACTTGCCATCTACATGCATAGCTAGACTTTGACTAGTGCACATTCATTCTAAGTAATACAATACAATTCATTTTTGCCTTCCATTATATTGTTTACTCTGTTTAAATTCAATTTATGTCTTGTTTACAATATAGTTCTATATACGCTCTCTTTGCATTTTGTGTGTTTTACATTTTTTGCATGAATTATGATAACCCCAGTGCAAGCTATAGCTTATGTTTGGGGAAGCCCTTGGTTGATTTTCACGTAGATGATCCAAAGAAATCTACCTTTATTTTCCTTTTCATCTTGCCATCACATGAAGGTAGGATCAACTATACCTATCCAGTGACCTTTCGGTGTTTTTTTTCCTTTCCAACCTTACACTGAAGATTTTGTTTAGTACAGTAAATTGGAACTAAAAGGAAGACCAACTTGTTTACCATCTATCAAAATGTTGATCATGCTACCTATTCAAGCACCACACAAATCAGGAACTAAAACCAAAGCCTAGCTTGTCAAGATACCTTACACACGCTCAGCTTGACTTACCCATGTTAAGCCCACTTACTCACACTGTCAGCTTGCTCATGCTGTCAGTTACTAATGCTGTTAGCTAGCTCATGCTATTAGCTAACTCACGTTTTCAGCTTGCTCACGCTAGCTTGACCACCTAGCTTATGCACACTCAGCTCATCCAGCCTAGTTTATTCATGCCCACTATGGAATCTTCCCAGGTCAACACCATGACACTTCTAATATCTAACTTTGGGGCTGAAACGTCAAACCCTATAACTACTATGGAACCCATAATTGTTATTGAACAAATAAACCCTGGACAAAGACCCTACTTACAATTCTCACACCAGAATAGTATAACTTCATCTATGTGAAAATTCAAGCCAACTTGCCGATTGATCACGTAGAAAAAGAAGCAAAGAGAAACTCTGAGCTTATCTACAAAGGAGGTTATGAGTTCACTCCGTTGGCATTTGATATAATCCCCCTTTCTGAACATCATCATCGACTCATATCTTAGCTTCTCATGGCAAGGAGTGAAGCCTTACAACCACCTCCAATAGACCATCAGAGTGGAGATGAAGAAGATGACTTTGCGGCCCAATTTGAACATGGGGATTCGTACGACACCATCAGTTCTCATGCCCATACAAACCCACCATTCCAACCTTTCCAGGAAGAAACCATACTTCCCCCTTTATCTGTAAACACCCGAGCATCAATTTTTCTATGAGAAGTACTTACTGCCATTCCAACCTTCCCCATGCCCAACATTCAATCTGATGCATCAATCTCCATCATATCTCTGCAAGTACAATCCTGACAATCGCCTCCTCAAACCAATGTAAGATCAATCTTCCAACCTCAAGTAATTGGGATGCCATCTGTCATGCCAGCTTCCACGTCCACCCATTACATACCACAAAGTGCATACCCATGGAGCACCATTGATTACTTTAGCCCAACATGCTCAGGGTGTGACCTCACAACCTATGGCTGGGCAGTGGGTTTCACCAACTATTCATCAAAATCCACCAACTCACTACAACGTACCACACCTTGCAATCCCATCTATGAATGTTGCTCCACCACAACAACCACCAATCCAATAGTCTCCCTTTCCACAAACAATGTAATAATCGAATTACTATCAATCATAATCCACTCAACCCGCCAGTCTGCCTACCATCCAAGAGTGGGAAGACACAAAGAAAATAATGCACTTGTTAACTAAGGAGTTAAAGCACCTTAAATCTACAAATACTAAGGAAGTCAAGGTGTTGGACTTCTATCAACATGACCCAACCCACCCTTCAATTCCACCATTAACCTTGCCAAAGGGAATCTCATTACCTTAACTAAACAAGTACAATGGAGAGGGAGATCCAAATGCCCATCTGGTAATATTTTGACTAGAGTGTATATTGCTTCAAGCCTAGCCTCATGTAATTCTACATGTATTTGCTATGTCCTTGGTGGGAAGAGCCTTAGATTGGTACCAAGATTTATCCCATAACTCCATATCCTCTTTGAAGGATTTGTTGTATTAGTTTGCCATCCATTTTAAATATAATTTGAAGCCTAAAGCCACACTGGATAGCTTGATTCAGACTAAACAAGCACTATTAGAGCTAGTATAGAAATTTATCCAAAGCTGGAGTGCAACCCTGAATGAACTTCACGAGCTAGTACTTGAGACATACCTGCTTACCATTCTTAAGGCTACCATGAATGACTTCGTTAAGTTAAAACTTTATTATTTGAGTGCTCTTACTTTGAGTCAAGCATTCTTCCAAATTAATAATATAGGAGACAATGCAATTAAGCAATGACCCAGCTTATGTGGACTACAGAAACCAACATGCTCTCATGCAAAAAACAACAGTGGCAATGGTGGCTGCAAGTACAAAAGAAACCAACTGGGCCCAACAGCTAAGCAACCTAAAGCCCCAGTTAACAAAATCACCAATTTTAGCACTAACTCACGTACATTGGTAGGGGCCACCCCAAGGCCCAACTTTCACCACAAGGACTGCTCAAAGTATACACCACTACTGATGCAAACCTCTAAACTATTGGAGCAACTCTTAAAAGCTGTAAAATCCAATACAAATACATATATGTGATTACTTGCAAAAAACATGATAGGTACAATGAACTACTAAGGAACCCCACATTAGCAGTACCAAATGAGCCATCGGTCCCAAACATTTTAAATTGGACCAATACTGTCATTACCACTAGTTCTTTGGTCACAGTACAGAAAACTATCATGCCTTGTAGGATGACCTATAGAGAATGATAGAACAATGCCAACTCATGATTGACACAGCAAGTCAATCTAACATAGATGATGCCTCCTATGTCATAAACTCAATTAGCATAGGTTGCAAGTCCAAACCTATGCAACAACCTTTTGTGATCCGTGTGTCTCCTAACAAGGCAAGTGTCTCCTCTGCCTCCACAAGCAAGAGGGATCCCTTTGTTTTTAATGTACCACCTCAGGCACCCACAACACCCTTTGTGGTCAAGGTTCTATAGAAATCGTCCACTAAGACATTAAATTGGCATGACACAGCAACAACAACCGCTAGGCAACCTTTCTTCATCAAGGTGTCACAACAAGTTAGTCATACAACAACCCCTACAACAACTCCTAAGCCACCCTTTATCATAAGGGTGCAACAACGCAATGGCCCCTATCCTACGCAAAGTCCAATAGTGGGAAACATCTTGATCCCTCATCCTTCAAGGGTTGACCCTATTAGCAACTCAGGTAGGCCCACCAAATGGCATCGCAAGAGCACAAATGAGCACCTCAGAACTCCTATGGATGAAGCAAAGGCCACAACCAGCAAACAACAACTGAACACTGGGGCCCCTACCCCCAAGAAAGCCAAGCAAACTAAGCCCAACTCCCCTTCCTAAGATATCTAGCTTTCAAGCCACATGGTGGAAAACAAGGCCAACACAACAGCTAATGACAAGGACTTTGTAGCTACACTAACCCAGGTGAAGCAAACACTCAAGCAATAAAACACAATGTTGAGTTTGTACAACCTAGTCATGACTTCATCTAATCACTGCCAAACATTGGCCAAGATCTTGGCCTCCATTCCTGTTATGGAGGACTTCCATGCAAATTAGGCATCCATCCGTGCAACAATCCTAGCCTTTTTCGATGATGCATTCAAAGTCAACCCCAAATAAGGAGAGGCCACTATAGCTCCACTATCTATTATCATTCGTGTTGGATAGTGTACCATCCACAGAGTACATGTTGATGATGGTGTAGCAACAAACATAGTCTTGTACTCTGTCATCGACAAGCTAGGCCTAGTAGATGAAATCAGACCAACCAAAACTGCGTGTCTAAAATCCTTCAACGAATCATGTGTCATAGTTAGGGGTACAATCAACTTAGCCTTTGTAGCAGGAGAGCAATTCCCCACTAGCGTAGATTTCAATATCATAGAGGAGATGCTAGGTTTCAACATGATTTTAGGCAGGCCTTAGCTAGCCCAACTATATGCCATCTCCTCACCAATCCATCAGAAAATCCACCTACCTTATGAGGGCAGTGAAATCATCATACATGGGGATACGACAACACCACTCACTTACTTGCACTCCAAAATAGACCATGGGTCAGAAGTCAAGTTTTTTGAGCCTAAACAAGGAACCATGAGCATACTTCAAGACATGAACCAAACATTAACTCATGAACCTACTAAAACTAAGGAAGCACTAGACAACACAGACATAAGAGCCATTCTGACTAACGTCTCTTGGTCAGAATTACCCTTCGACATCACCAGTGAAGAGGAAGATGAGTATACAATCATACCTACATGCCCTACCCCTCATGCCAAACTACGAAGGATTAAAAAGTAACTCAATGGTTAGGGTGAACTACCACCGACCATCCAAAAAGACATTAAACTACCAATAGTCTGGTACGATGTTAAAATAGCCATGGTCAGAAATTATTGGTTCCTTTTAAAGCTTCCTAAAATTGTTATCTCTTTCAACCTGCTATGGCCTACAATTGGTGATCCTTCTTTCTTTAACACAGATGTGATAGTCCTTTGTGACTTTAAACTAATGTACATAGCCCAAAATGACTTTAAACTAGAGCTCAGCATGTACAAATTCACAAACTCTCATTACGTTACGTTAAATGTTCATTTACAAGTTACAAGTTACAATTTCGATTCATGCCTTCTCATTACTTTTCCTTTTTTACAAATATTTGATTTACGCTTTGTTCTCTCATTTTACATTCAACTACATGCATATGTTCCTAATAATACTTGAGAAAACAAATAAAAAGAAAAAACATATAAAAAGAAAAAAAATACTAAACGTCAATATGGTAATAAAGTTTCAACACACTGTGCCATGATTAGATTCATATCATTACATCTGTGAATCATATATTTTCATTAAACATCCAAAAATACAAAACAGTTAATTGCTAAAGTCAAATTAATAGTAAGCTCATGCATCAGTACTAGGAGGGGGCTGGCACCCAAAATCCTCATCATCATTTGCTCCCACTCCACTGGGGCTAGCCTCATCATTACTAGGTCCTTGAAATAGAACAAGAAAAATAGGTAAGCATAACAAAAAAAAATCATGAACATAAAACCTAGAAGAACATTAACACTAACACTAAAAATAATAAAAACCATACAAAAGTAAGCACCATAGTAAAACACTCAGAAGAAAAAAGGACCTTACTTAGTCACCAAGGCGTACAATAATGGAGCATTCAAACTTGGTGACATGGATAGGAACAAGTCCACTAATCTCACAAATCACCTGTAGCTGAAATGGTATTATGTCTGATGAACTTGAGATTTGTAACAGTCCTAGCATCACAACCTAAAACTGATACCATAGAATGGTCCTGGGGTTATGACTTGAACTTGGCATCATAGAATGTCTTGGAGTCATGACAGTAAACTGACACCATAGAGCTCTATATGGCATGACACTAAACTACCACATTTGTCCACCATAACATAAAACTAGCATCCAGAGTCCACTAATACTATAAAATGGTTTGCCTCTTCATAGTCTACTATGACTATAAACTAGAAATGTACCATCTGCTACGATGCTAAACTAGCATCATCCGAAGGGTTATGACATGAAACTAACCTGCAATAGTTCGCTAAGATCATAAACTGGTGACATCATCGACAACTAGGCAATGCTTGAAAAGATATGTTGCTTCAATTGGCTGTACCTATTCCACAAAGCCTTGCTACACAATTTATCTCATGGACCTTGATGAAGCTAATGTTATTCATGATTCTATCTATTTTTAAATTGCACGTGGTGGCTCCATCTCCTTGGTTTTTTTCAAGTTTAAAGTGCTTAGTTAACTAAATCATTTGTGGTTTTCTTGTCTTCTTGGATTTGTGTTTGCATGATGACACACTTGAGGCATTTGTGCATAGATGCACTTCATCATAACGACAAGGTATTACATTCTTCCTAACGTCTGCAACTAGGTTAATCAATCTGTTCATAAGTAGATTCCCCATACATTCTCTATTTCCCATCATGTTCCCCTTATCCTATTCAATTACATCCCCTTGATACATTCTACTCATCCCAAAACTATTGATACACTATTGCACACTGTGATTCTCTAAGTAGTTGCAATGCAAAACACAGTACATGGTACATGATACAAATGCAAATGCATTAGCACAAGTATAGCACTGAAAGAAAGCTTCTCGAAAAAGAATAAAAAAACAAAAACAAAAAAGAAAGAAAAAAAAAAGCAAACAAAAAAGAACAAGAAGATCAAGGATCAAAAAGCATGGAAAAGGTCTTCATGACCCCATGGACATCGTAGACTAAAGATCATTGGCTCTTCTCATACAAGCCCCAGGTGGGAAGGAAATTATCTTGAAAAAACAATTACACTCATGTCACAAATGATCATGTTGCACATTATTGCATGGATTTGGCTATTTATAATAGGCCCCCGTAAGAACTCTACAAAAGTCCCTTTTCTCCAAAGAATGCACCTCCTATGTCTTGGTTCCAAGTCTACTAAATACTGGCTACTAACAAGGACTAAAAATATGGCTTGTTCACATGAGAGCATTCCTCTCCCATAATTCCAATAGCAATTATAACCCTTGATCAACTCCTAATTTGTGTTGGTTACAACCAATTCCCTTGTATCTTAAAACACATTTTTCCAATCGCATGTACTTTTGAGCATGGTGCAATGACGTCCAGTTAGGGGCCAATAGACAATGCTTGGTGCTTGGTTGGTCATGGTGTTTTGTACATCTTTGTCAACACCTCTTAGGTGGATTCCTCTAAACATCAACAAAGAGGGGTCAATGAAACACCACTAATTTTGGCCTAACACTTTGAAACGAGAACAACTTAGAGCCTTTTAAGCTTTTGGGAGGCAAAAATTTGACTAAGCCCTGGAAATTGACATTGGCTTGTCTTGGAAACTCACACTGGCTTGCCCTAGAACTCATGCTGGCTTACCTTGGGAACTCACACTAGCTTGTCCTGGAACTCATGTTGAGGTCACGCTGGTAGCATGAGTCTAGCGTGACCAACTCTAAGAGCCTCAAAACCAAGTCGAAATGGATTGATTTAAAAGGTGCAAGTCATCCTTAGGGTTCATTGTTGACAACTTCAAGTCCTAGCCTCTAGAATCTCAGATTTTAGGTCTAAAATCATAATTTTTTTAGCTCACGCTATGGTCACACTGAGCTCAAGCTGGCAGCATGAGTCCAGTGTGAGCTACCAAAAATGGTTTAAATCAAGACACATCCAAGCTCAATTTTCAACTTGTAGATCACTCTCAAGGTTAACCACAGTCAGGAAATTTCCGTACTCAAGAAACAGGCTTTAAAGATCAAAAAATTGGTGTAAAATGTGTCATTTTTGGCTCACTCATGCTCAGGTCATGCTAAGGTCACGCTGACAGTGTGAGTACAACGTGAGTGCAACTTGAGTCCAATGTGAGTACTGATCACTCCTAGTCAAAAGCATGTCAAACACATGCTGAGGACACACTAAGACAAAATCCACTCACACTGAAAGCTTTGGTGAAATACAGATGCCTCAAATAGCCACAAAACCATCAAATCAACATCCTACAGCAGTCAATTCAATGATCAAGAAGTTTCAAGCAAGCCAAAGTTAATCTGTTTTATTGTACATTATCATTTTCATTGTAAATTTTCATCATCTGTGAGCTTGTCAAGCTCTTACACTCCAAATTGTATCTGCTTCCATGGGCGTAAGCTAGCTTGCGTAAGCCAATACTCATTGTAAGATACAGTGCATCCGGTCAAGAACATAGCCCACCTATGCACGTCCAATTAACACGTAGCTATCCATCTAACACCTGTCATATGATCCATTTTTCTCTTATTTCTCAGCCATTGATCCATCCATAAATTCCACGCGCAAGCCTAGCCAAACCTTATAAACACCCCATCCATTCATATAAATGGGGTTGACAATTTTGAAGGTTGATGGCTTAGGAAACACTGACTAGCAAACTTTCAAACACTCAAGTGCACCTGACTCCTAGTATCCAAGCACCTGCAAGCATATCACCCTAGGGCTTAGTGCTTGACTTGCCATCTACACGCATAGCTACACTTTGATTGGTGCACATTCATTCTAAGCAATACAATACAGTTCATTTTTCCTTCCATTATATTGTTTACTTTGTTTAACTTCAATTTACACCTTGTTTACAATATAGTTCTGTATACGCTTTATTTGCACTTTGTGTATTGTACATTTCATGCATTAGTTATGATAACCCCAGTGCAAGCTATAGCTTATGTTCAGGGAAGTCCTTGGTTGATTTGCACGTAGACCATCCAAGGTACTCTGCCTTCATTTTCCTTTCTAAATTACCCTCACGCGAAAGCAGGTTCAACTGTACTTATCCGATGATCTTTCGGTGTTTTTCTTTCCTTTCTAGCCTTACACCGATGATTTCGGTCAGTACAAGGTCAACATCTCAAATTGGCTAATAATTTTCATATGATGTCAAAAATGCTAACGCTTTTTCATTTTATTAAAATGCATATTGCAAATGAAAAAGCAATCACAATCGTAACAACTAAATGCATAAAAGTAATCACAATCATAAAAAATAAATGCATCTACTCTATGGTAACTACTAAATTTCAAAGCACAACCATAGAAATGATAAAACCTACACAAGATATACAATGAGATAAAGAGAAAATGAACTTACAAATGTTCCTGTACATTGAAAAAGGGTGTAGCAAAAGAAGATTACTTAAAATATTAGTAGAAAATTACCATTTCAAAATTCCCTGCCACTCCAGAAAGCATTGAAAAATGAATAGAGCCAAACTTTGGAATGTTTTTGCATTTGGAATGAAAATGTATAGGAAGGCATGCTAAGTACTGATGATAGAAGAGCTCAACTTGAAGTGAAACTATGAAAATTGCACAAAATCATCAAAATGTAATGTTCAACACATTACAATTCACTATAAAAAATTAACAAAAATAGAAATAAAAAAACTAGAAGATAGTTTGTTTTCTAGAAAGAGATTCCAATAACCAAAAGCGATTGTTAACACAAAAACTTCAAAAGACCCTTCTCCTTAGGGTGCATCTTCAACTGTAGCCATTAACATCTTTTCTCGAATGCCTCTGGCTCTACCCCTCATCTTGCCCCTATCTACAAAATTTTATGCTTAAAACATACATTCAAACAAAGCTACTCAAGAAACATATTGACCTAATTCATATATAAATTTTATCCAAAAAAAAGAAACCTAAATGAAGGGATCTTTTAGCTATTATAACAAAAATTGTATTATGATTTTCGATGATGTGTGCATGTCATGGCCTTGGTGTTAAGCCCTCGGTGTTAAGCAAGCATGTAGCAAAGGCCAATTGGCCTACTGTCTTATTACTGCCTTGGTTAAAGAAGTGCATATTGCTACCTTGGTTAAAGAAGCACATGCCGATGAGCTTGTTATCATAGCTGAAGCATGGGCCAACATCGTAGGTGCTTTTCCAATGCTCTGGTAGAGCTTTGAAGCTGGCATCATTGAAATTCGTTTGGTTGGGCCAACTGGTTTATGGCAGTAGTTGCAGATGGAAATAGAGATAGAATGTAAATGGAATTCTCATTCCCATTTTGCATTTGGTTGTGTTTGGCATTTTTATTTGTGCAGTGGGAATATAAAAAGCTATGGCTCTTTGGTTCACATTCTGCACAATGGGAATACAAAAGGTGTGGCTCTTCAATTCATGTTTTTTCCCATTTCATGGGATCTTATGTGGCGTGTAATGTGGAGGGGGACAAAATGTACTCCCCATCCCACTTTATCATGTGAGAGGAGTTGGCCACTCAACANAAGAAAAAATAAAAATGAAAAGCTTGAAACATTAATACTAGGCCCCTAATTCAATGGAATACGTGATGGTCTAATTTAGCCAAATTTTCTTAGTACTTTCTTTTATATAAAGATATTTTTTATGCATTCAAACTTTTTTTATTTTGTTCCTCACATCGAGAATGAAATAGTTTGAATTTGGTAAATATTTTCATCAATTTTATTAAAAAAAATTTCCAAAATAATCTAATTTGAAATTTATGAATAGATGTCCAAACTTGGAAGTCTTGCTTTCCCTTTTGGAATAACATTTTCATTCGCAAAACCAAAGAGGAATATGTTTGAATTTTTAAGCATCTAAGTTGGGCATGAAATGGTCTAACACATTTACCTTTTCGAGGTCTTATATTTCCTTTAACATATAGAAACGGTTATTGCAGGAAGCCCATAATTTTTCAGGGGGGCTGCAGGAAAATTCAGATCTATTTGTTTGTTCTTCATATTCGTAATCTTGTATCAAATCATGTTCCCCTTTGAGTAACTCTTGTGTAATTTCTGAAGATATTCTGAAAAAGTTATTATTTGTTCTCTGTTTGATGCATTTGAATTCCATTCTTTTTTTCTTCTTTACCTCTATTAATTGTTCTATTAAGTTCCATTCTATCTTTTCAATAAATTCCAAAAGGATACCTCTGCTTTTTTGGTCAAATTACAAAAGAGAAAAGAATTCGAAAAAAGAGATTCCTAAATGATTTTTTTTCTATAAAGAATCTTAAAACCAAAATCTTTCTATAAAGAATCTTAAAACCAAAATTTTTTGAAATGTAAACATCATTCAAATATATTTTTTCTCATATGATTCCTATATCCAAATTGGTTAAATTTTTGTTCTTGAAAAATAAAATGGTGTGGCT
>MNCI01008932.1:3279-29155 GCA_015680685.1 Gnetum montanum | reverse complement strand
CATATTTTTGGATTTTAGATGATTTTTTCAAATTATAACTATATATAGAAATAAGAAAAACCATACCCTTGGGTATTTCTATTTAATCTAATAGTGAATCTTACTTATCTTTCATGTTTAGGTAATCATAAAAATCTAACAAATCAAAATACTCATAATTATTTTATTGGTTTGCCCTTATTCTTGCTATTCCTGGCTAAAAACTTGTTTAATTAATTCATGTTTTTCGTTTTCAAACATAAGAGAAAATTGGGTTTTTACCATAAAAAAATATAATTTTTCTTTTACCTTTTTCTGTGGTAAGTAAGTGCCTTTGTTTAGTCATCATGTGTTCCTCGAACTTCAAACACGCTTTGCTGTTTTGTTTCTTGCTATTCTTTTTCTCTCCACTCTTTTTCTTCTACTTTTTTTGTCTACCATTTTCCATAAGTTTTCGATTGCTCTTTCATCAATTTGTTTTTTTTTCTCATCTCTATATTCTTTTGTGAAGGTCCTTAATCTTACCTATGAAAAAATTTCTACCCATTTGTAATATTTAACTAAAACTCAAGATGATCCACAAAGTAAGAGGTCATTAAATAATTGGAAATTATCTCCTCTAGGAGAGTTAATTGGACCTATTTTTCTAGCACTTCTTTTCTTATAGCTAGAACTTGCTTCTTAATTGAGATTTCCCCTTTTTTGTAAAGCACCCAAGGTATAGTGTTTTCATTAAAACACTTATATACGTATTGCATGAAAAATTTCTACAATGTTTCTTCGAAACTTACAATCCACTCCTAAATTAGGATTGGTGGTAATTCGACTTGATATTTTTTTTGGCTGAGAGGCCAACTCATCTCGTAGGATAGGGGTGGAGGGAGGAGTGGATTTGTCACCCTCCAAGTAACACCCTCCACATCATGCGCCACATAAGATCCCACGAAATGGAAAAAAACATGAATTGAAGAGCCACACCTTTTCATATTCCCATTGCATAGAATGTGAACCAAAGAGCCATAGCTTTTCGTATTCCCGCTACACACATAAAAAGGCCAAATGCAACCAAATGTAAAATGGGAATCGGAATGGGAATGAGAATTCCATTTCCATTCTATCTCTATCTCCATATACAATTGCTGCTGCAGGCTGCCTAGCCCAACTGAACTAGCTTCAATGACACTAGCTTTGTAGCTCTATTGGAGTGTTGTAAAGACACCTACGATGGTGGCCCATGCTTGAACTACAATAACAAGCTCATCGGCATGTGCTTCTTCAATCAAGGCAGCAATAAGGTAGTAGGCTAGTCAGCCCTTGTTGCATACTTGCTCAACACTGAGGGCCATGACATGCACACATCATCAAGAAATGTTGATAATGCCATGATTGACATGAGCATGCTCGACTATGCCAACGACACTACCCATGACATGGCCTAGCTTGCATAGATCACCATCTACAAGGTCTAGTGGGACTATGGCTACTTTAGGTCTGACATCCTTGCGACCATGGATGCCACTCTATCTGATGACATTGCCATGCTTTCACTCTCACTTGATGACAACTTGTAGTAGTACTACATCAATAGCATCGCCATCGACACCTTCACCACTATAGTCCACTGCCACATCTTTATCACTTGCTCAATCGGAAACTCTAGACACAGCATTGACATTACCTCAAATCTCCTGCCCTGGATCATAACCATCATTGCTAGCATACTTGAACGTGACTACCCAACCATCATGGTGCTCATCGATGGCAGCGAGTATTTCGGAACCTCACTCTACTCTGGGGAACTACTACTAGAAGATCCAAATCTCACACTCATCTATGCTGGAAACACTAGCCTTGATGGCAATGGAAATGCAAACTTCTACACCTATGCTAGATTGGACCCCAAAGGTAGAGGAGGTGTGAATCATAATACAATTTTTGTTATAATAGATAAAAGATCCCTTCATTTAGGTTTCTTTTTTTGTGATAAAATTTATATATGAATTAGGCCAATATGTTTCTTGAGTAGCTTTGTCTAAATGTATGTTTTAAGCAAAACATTTTGTAGGCAAGGGTAGGATGAGGGGTAGAGTCAGAGATATTTGAGGAAGGACAGTAATGGCTACATTTCAAGCTACAGCTGGAAAGAAAGGGTCTTCTAAAGTTTCTATGTCTACAATAGCCTTTGGTTATTGGAATCTCTTTCTAGAATAAAACTTTCTACCAGTCTTTTTATGTGTGTTTTTGTTAATTTTTTATAGTGAATTGTGACATGTTGAACATTACAATTTGATGATTTTTTGCAATTTTCATAGTTTCACTTCAAACTGAACTCTTCTGTCATTAGTACTTAGCATAGTTTCCTATACATTTGCATTCCCAATGCAAAAACATTCCAATGTTTGGTTTTGTTCTTTTCTCAATACTTTTTGGAGTGGTAGGGAATTCTGAAATTGTAATTTTCTACTACTATCTTAAGTAACCTTCTTTTGCTACACTCTTTTTCAATGTAAGGAACATTTGTAAGTTCATGTTTTCTTTATCTCTTTGTATATTTTGTGTAGGTTTTATCATTTCTATGGTTGTGCTTTGAAATTCAACAGTTACCATGGAATAGATGTGTTTAGTTATTACGATTGTGACTACATTTTCATTTGAAATATGCATTTAAATAAAATGTAAAAGCATTAGCATTTTTGCTAGCACATGAAAATTATTAGCCAATTTGAGATGTCGGCTTGACTTTGGTCATAATTTTAACAATTTTTCCTACTTATTGGGAGGACTTAAAGGGTTCAAATTTGATAATTTCTTCTTACCTTCTCGCATGCAGTGAGGCCTTTTTTTTATGTACATATTCTTTGATTAATGGAATCTAATGGATGATATGGTTGTTAACTTGGTAAATTTTAAAAATGAGAACTTTTGCACCTCTAGCAACTTAGACCCCAGGAAGATCTCCGGCAAGATCATGTTGTGATGATCCTAGCCAATGTTGAGAAAAATGGCGACAAACTCTCCACCGACACACATGTCTTGGCATAATCATAAATAACCAATTATTTATAAATCTCACCTAGCAAAAGAGTCACTGCAAGGGAGCCAATGATTATATTTATCTTGGTTATTTATAATCTCGGTTATATATAATGATATATTTATAATCATAAACATAAATGATTATATATAATGATTATAAACACTTCATCATAAATAAAGTTGATTATTTATAATCATTTCATTATATATATCTTATGGATAATGCTAACCGAGATATAATCATTATGGGTTAGCACTATGAATGAATAAATAACATCTCTAACATTATGGATTATTAGTAGTATTTCATCATATCTTGGCTCTATTTATTATGAAATGTTTACCGTTAAAATGAATCTTATAATCCATAATATCTCAAATTCTAATTATGGATTATTTCTCTAATTATAATAATCTCATAACATTTATTGGATTCCACAATAATCATAATATAATAATTATGAATGAGGTGTTAACATCATTCATACCTTGTAATAATAATGTTAATATACAAAAGCTCGTGATATAATAATAACATTATTTATGTATTTGTAACATGATTTTTTATATCTCCACAAACGAATATGCATTACAAATATATGTTGTAGTGTCAATTTAGTTTGATCTCTTTCTATTCCGTCACGCACATGCACATGCATGGGAGCTAAAGAATCAGTGCAAGGGAGTTGAATCTCTACTCGATTAATGTCCCCTAACCCCTAAGCTTACCATTCATCTTTTTGTATTCCTTCACATGGACACACCATATGTAAGGTAGCCAAAGAGTCACCGCAGGGGAGTTAAATCTCTATTCAATTGATGCCCCTTGACCCTTGGGCTCCCCATTCATCTCTTCTTATTCTCTCACGTGTAGGGCTTGACATGGGTAATAATGAATATTTATTATTATAAATGGTGGGTAATATTGAATATTTACTATTATTATAAGTGGTGATGATTACTATTACAGTAATAATAAATATTTATTATTATTATAAATGATGATGATTATGGTTACAGTGTGATGTAGTATTTAAAAATATTGAACTTAGGCATCATGTTACAAGATTAAGAGGTGCAATATTGGAATTCATGCATTTTTAGAAACATGGATCCTGTTGTTATTAGTCCCAATAGAGAAGGTGAAGAGCACTCTCTTCAAGATCAACAACAACAACCATCTACTGCAACAAGTAATGCAATCTCTACTTATATGTGAAGATGTAAGGGTAACGCTTACAGTTAGCCTTCGGCCTAAAGTAGAATTGGTGAATGGTGCACTTGGCATGATTCATAATATTATATATCTTTAAGGTAAATAGCCACTTGCATTACCATTATATGTTATTGTTGATTTTGACTCCTACATTGGATGTGTCTTTGATAATGGTAATCCTCATCATGTTCCAATTGTATGTGTGGTTTGAGGAGCATCCCATCAGTCACCATTATGGTTGGCATGGGCCATGACTATTCATAAATCTCAAGGAATGACACTAGATAGGGCTACTATTAACGTTTGTTGCATTATCTAGAGTCAAGACCATTGATTCTTTAAATATTCATCCTCCTTTTCATGTGTAGAGATATAGAAAGATTTCAAATGCTAAACATCTCTAAAGTAGAATTGCATTAGAAGTTCATTTTGCTCAGTTAAATAATTAGGCATATTGAGTTCACACTTATAATTGTATTTTACCTTTTGCACAATCTTATTATACAGCTTTATAATATTTGTTACAATAAGTATGCAATGTATTCCTTCATCAACATATACAAAATATATAAACTTTTATTTTAACCAATTTATGTTTACTAGTATATATTATTTGGAATGCAAATAGTAATGATAACTTAAAAAAAATTAAATTCTACTCATAGCCCGTGAAACCGCCCCACTAGCTTAGATATATACATATATATATATATCAGCCAAGAGGATTTTAGAAAAAATGATATTAACCAAGCTCGACTACTAGACAAGGTAACAAGATAACTAAAAATGGAATCACTCATCCCTCCTCTATTTATACCACATACCCAATTTAGTTTTACCCTCTTGGTCAAGTTTGCTCTTTCTTTGTTTGTTCATGGCACTTTTGAAAAATAAATCTCTTGCATAAATAATGCTCAAAAATGCCATGAACAAACACAGAAAGACAAAACTTGACTGAGAGGGTAAAACTAAATTGGGTAAGTGGTAGAGAAATAGAGGAGGGATGAGTGATTCCATTTTTAGTTATCTTGTTACCTTGTCCAGTAGTCAGGCTTGGTTAACATCATTTTTTTTAAATCATCTCTACCAATTTATAGATATATATATATATATATATATATATCTAAGCTAGTTTTATCTTCTTCTCAAGCTATTAAATCGACATTACATATTTGAGCTATTCTATCCTGAAAATCTTGCCAAAAATAGAACATTTTGTTTCTTAAGTTATTTATTCAAAAATCTTTGTAATGAGTACTATGAATTTCTTCTATTTTTCTCTTTAAGAAAAATTGAATTGGAAACTTGGTAAAACAAAGTCTTTCTTTTTTGTTGTTAAAACACTAACCACAAAAATATTGGGATACTCTAGATTTCAAAATTGTTTGAAAATCCTCATAAGCTCTTATGTAAGTTTTTGGAGTCCATCCTTTAAAGATAGAAAAAAAGTTAGACCATTCAAGACAAGAAAATTTTTGCCAATTTGAACAAGTATTTTCTTCTTTTATCTCTTGACAATTTTGTGTTATAGTTTTCTACCTCAATTCTTGTTGCTCAAATTCTTACCACTCTTTTAGTATTTTCTTTTTCCTTTGGTCAAAACTGGTCTATTCCTATTTTAGACCTTTCCCTTCTATGTTGTTTGATGCCATAATCTTAGAGACAACCATCGTGTTTTTGTTTTGCTTTTTGTTTTTTAATACTATTTTTTTTTCTTGTAGTTCTAATGTTAATTCTTGTGTTTTTTGCTCATCATCATCTTCTATTTGATAAATGTTTGGTCACCACAAATAGATAGATAATGGTATTCAAGCTTATCTAAAGTAGAAAAAAATAAAAAGAAAAAGGTCACATAATGGTTTGATCTAATGTCTTATATATGAACCTTTGTTTATATATGAGAAAATCCAATTTATTGTTATGCCATCCAAAAATTATGCTAGCAAAAGCTAGAAACAAAAAATTATCTCTGAATATTAGTAAACTAAAAAGTCTTGTTAATTTTGAATTTCCAAAAAGAAAAGGATTCATTAATTGAAGATTTTAAAATAACAATTTCTTTGAAAGAATCTAATTTGTTCACTTTTCAATGGGTGCATGAAATTGTAAAATTAGTAAGGAATAGCTAATAAAGACATTAAGTGGGGTTTCATTAATTCTCAATAGAGTGAATGATTATAGACTGAAAGATATATAAAAACTTTTCTGATAAATGATCCACTCATCAAAATTTCACCTTCAGTTATTCCTTCAAGAACCAAATATCTGAAAGCGAAAAATTGACTCGGTCCGACAGATAAAATGGATAAAATTCCATAAAAAATTCCCACGCAAAAATCAGAACTAGCTTTTTTCAAAATTATCATCATAAGTGAAATCTCCTCTTATGTTAAACGAATTACAATGTAATTTTAGTATATGGTGCCTAGAAATAGGGTGCCTAGAAATGGCCTAAGTCATTTATTCGAAAAAAAAAATGTCGAATATATCTCTATTAATAAAATATCTCTATTAATAAATAATATTATTTTTTTTAATACTCTCTGTTTGATCACAATCAGATATTCTTCAAGGAAAAATTTTCTTTTGTATATGTTCTAAGCTTTCTACTGAGTTTTTTTTAGTTAAAAATTATGCCGCACTTTTCTTTTTAATAACTACAATAAAAATGTTAATCATAAAGAATAAAAACTTCCTTTCAGAAACTCATATGTTGTTAAATGAAAAAGATGAAAAAAGTGAATTTTTGTTTCATCTCCTTGTTTCATCTCCTAATGATTTTTTGACTTAACAAAATTTTTCCGATCTCAATTTTCTAAAATGTCATTCCGCCTTAGGGGACGGGTAACCAACCTGTTACCTGGGTGGATTAATTTCTTAATTCTATACCTGTTACCTGGGTGGAGGGCATTCTATACCTGTTACCTGGGTGGAGGGCAAAGATCCAAGTATATTCTGTTAATTTTTTCAAGATAGTGCGGTTTTCGTTTTTTGAACGGATAATTTCCCGATCCGACATTTCCTTTGGTACAATCCCTTCTGGTTGCGATAAGAGTTGATCCGCGATAGTTAAATAATATTCACAAACATAATAAAGACGTGGTTCAGATGCAACCATTTCAAATAAGGTTTTACCCCTCACTCTAGAAACTCGTATATGCTCAATAAGAGGTAATACTTCTATTATAGGCATTGGGCAAGCTTCGACATATTTCTTGATAAGACCCTCCACAAACTACATCGCCCAACACATCAAATAATATTACATCATATTGGTCAAATGCGTTTAATTCTTTCAACAACTTTACAGTTTCTCCTACCACGTAGCCTCCACATCCGGCTCCTGCAGGTGGCCCACCTGCTTCCACACAATCCACCCCTCCGTAACCCTTATGAATAACATCCTCGTACCAAATATCCTCATAATGATAATGCTTAACTTGTAAAGTATCAATTATGGTAGGGATTCAAAATCCTGTCAGAGTAAAAGTACTATCGTGTTTGGGGTCACACCCTATTTGTAACACTTTATTACCGCGTCTTGATAAGGCTACTGATATATTACAACTGGTTGTGGATTTACCGATTCCACCTTTTCCGTAAACTGCTATTTTCACCTTGGATTCCTTTCTTTCCACTCTNTTTTTCTTCATAACTTTGTCCAATTAATTTCAAACTATATAACTAACCATATTCTTTTTGGATTTTTGGTCCTTTTCTTAACCACCATGTTTTCTACAAACATCAGAGAGTACACAGAAAATTTTCCTATCTAACATTTCCTTTGGTACAATCCCTTCTGGTTGCAATAAGAGTTGATCTAGCATAGTTAAATAATATTTAAAAACATAATTGAGACATGGTTCAAATGCAACCATTTCAAATAAGGTTTTACCCTTCACTCTAGAAACTCATATATGGTAAATAAGAGGTAATACTTCTATTGTAGACATTGGGCATGCTTTGACATATTTCTTAATAAGATCCTATTTATATGTATGATTTTTGACCAAACCAGCTAATCAGAGCAAATGAGTACGATCTTTTTCTCTTATGGATGCATTAATACAATTGGCTACAAATAATTCATAAAACCCATTAACATCAATTATAACAAAAAAATTAACATAATTCAAAGGTATTGAAAACCCTCCACAAACTACATTTCCCAACACATCAAATAATAGTACATCATATTGGTCAAATGCTTTAATTCTTTCAAAAACTTTATAGTTTCTCCTACCACATAGCCTCCACATCCATCTCCTTTAGGTGGCCCAACTGCTTCCACACAAACTACCCCTCCATTATCATCCTCATAATGATAATGCTTAGCTTGTAAAGGATCAATTATGGTAGGGATTAAAAATCTTGGTAGACTAAGAGTACTATCATGTTAAGGGTCACACCCTATTTGTAACACTTTATTACGATGTCTTGATAAGGCTACTAATATATTACAACTGGTTTTGGATTTACCAATTTTACCTTTTTCATAAACTGCTATTTTCACCTTGGATTGCTTTCTTTCCACTCTCTAATTGTATGATTCTATCATACTATATCATATAATGGAAATTCAACCAAGTAAAGGCTCACATTTTCTTGATTAATTCTTGCAAATGAACTTTCCAAATTGATTAGTAATAGAATGTGCTAACCAACCTTTGTCAAGAAATGACACCCTTTCTCTCAGGGCTTGATGATCAAAACCTTAGAGAGAAGGGTTCTCCCCAAGTAGGATTTGAACCTATGACTAAAATTAGTTAACAATTAATTTCTCTATCACTGAGCTATTCAAGAACAAGGGTTTGGTCTATGTCCTATATGCTCAAAACTCTTCTTCCTACATGAACCATGACCAACCCATGGTTTCTAACCCTTGGAACTTTGTATATGCTTCATTTGAGCCTTCCTTGTCAATTATTGACATAACAATTCTAGGACCCATGTTGTTCTATACATCTACTACCTTGATCATGGTAAATGACCTTCCCTTTTGCTTGTGTCCTAGGTGAGAAGGGATCAACACCATGGTTCATAGCCACATTCTCTCATCCTCTAAACTACAAGCCCCTCCATGAAGATTTGTTTCCCTGAGTCCCTTCCAAATGCTTTCCTCACCTTAGTAGTTTTGTGAGGATGTGAGAGCGAGTTTCTTGCAAGGTACTATGCTTCAAAGTATGGAGCAAAAATGATAGGATGTCCACCTATTTACAAGATGTGGAAGAGAATAAGAGAGCTAAAGCTATCTTGGCATAGAGTTATTTTTCCATGGGTCTTCCCCCATAGTATCATCACCACAATGAAGTTTAACCACCAAATTTGGGATGGTCTTTATCAAAAAAAATTGGGATGAAAGGTTGGTGTGGTTCCTCTACAACTTGGAGACTAGAATCTCCAACCATGAAAGGAAAAAGGATGAAACATGAGAAAGGAATCATGTGTTAGGCTCCAATTATAGAAGGTGCAATGCCCCTTTTGGTTATAAAACCTTTCTATTTGATAGCTAGGTGGAGTAAGACTTTTCATCAAATAGCTTCATCTTGTGAAATAATAGCATAATGAAAATATATGGCTAGTGCCCGATCAGATCAATTAGGTTGGGCATATAGGAAAAAGGTTCAAATCTCCCAGCCTTTTAGGATGTCTCACCTGCATACATTATTGCGTCTTCACTTAACACCTATCATGATGATAAATGGATCATCTTGCTATGACCTTATCTTGCTCAAAAGGTTACACGATCCCATTTAAGGATAGAGAAACATCCTTGGTTATGTTGGCAACTAGAGGCTAGTAAGTTGGAGAGCACTCATATTGAGGCGGGCTCCTTACTTATATGCCTTCAATAGTTATCTACTCTACACTTAGCTACCTAGTGTCTACCATGGGTACAATAATTGGTACACCAAAGGTGCATCCTTCCTACTCCTCTCATACTAAGAAAAGATCCGCTCAATGCTTTAATGCCTACATTAGATATGGACCAAACTATCTCACAACATTTTGAACCTAGCTTAAGTATCACTTTAATGGGCGAACAACCCAACCCTTGGAACATGCTATCACCCTAGGCGACAAAGAGTTGACATTGAGGTGCCAGACCTTCTTGTCAATGTGAAATCTTAGGGAAGATCAACTTGTTATTCTTGGAGTAACTTTTATTCATTGAGTGAAAACCCTTCCACTTGGCACCATCGGATCACTAAGGCTAAATTTTGTTCTTGCTCGATGGGTGGAATCTTACATTCAAGCTTCCTTCTACCTTTAAACTTGAGGACCAATGGCCATATAGCCCAAGGAAACCTTTGCATGAGTCCATTACCTTTTGGGAGGCCTATGCCCCATAGAAATTATGTAGCTAAGACTATCCATTAACTTGTAGGTTCTAATACAAATTTATAGTTTTAGCACTTCTAGAGTGATATCTCACTGATGGCTCTAGTAGCATCCTCTCTGCCCATGCCCCCCAACCTAGCCTACAAGGTGTCCTTCCTTGCCTCGAAACTAAGCTATGTAAGAAAAGAAAAAACTCAATTCCAAGAAATAGTAAAGCTTCATAGGGTCTTTCTATCTAGGTGTAGGTAGTTTACATCTTCATAGACATGTCTATTCCATTGAGTCTCTCTCCGAGCCAATGCACAAATCATTACACCTTTCATGTAAGTTAGAACTTATCCAACAATGAATTTGGCTACCTTAGGACCATTATAGTTATAGCTATCATTCCTTGGGGATTTAGTTGTTGGCTTTCCTATCATCAAGTCACTAACTTCCTTAACCTTTTGGCATTGAGTAGGCATCATCCCTCATACATGGTCTTATGTCTTTGTGGAGATCTACGTTTTTAGTAAATAGTCACTTAGGCCTAGTCACTGTGACCTCATCTCCATTGTCAGGAGCCATCCCTTCTCCTAAATTTATGGAGCTATTTTGTCAATTTCCTTAGATAGAGTTTTCTCATGCTCCTAGGCATTCTCTACCTACCTACCTATGTTGGTTTTAGGTATAGGTACCCTTTTGATGAAGGTTGTTTGAGCTTTTCCTAGGAGTATAACATGGGTTACTTTAGCATCATAGCACCTTGTACTTAATGCTTGGCCCAAGGCATTTTCTCTATGCCTTCTAATCCTCCCTGAAGGCATTTTCTTATAACAAAGCTAAATATAAGTATTCTTTCATTTCACGAAGTAAGACTAAGTTCATAAGCTTATTATCCTAGGTTGGAATAAGTTTATAGGATCTCACATCTTATTTGCTCAACCATCTTGCCAATAGCATGGTAGTCAGTTAAAGAAATAGGATGCCTCTTACTTTGCTTTTGGTATAACAGGTCTCCTACTAGAAAGGTAGGGCTATTAGCTCACCAATAGAGTATTCCCTTGATGATTGTGTCATTATGTCTAGGTTGTGAAGGCTCTTAGCCACATGAAGAGTTCAATGTGCTTATTAGAAGCTAACCCATACATGATCAGGTAAGGCACATTAGCATGGTGTATTCCTCCTATTTGGACTAAGGTTTGAAACCAAACATCTTCTTAGAAGGATAGATGGGATAATTCAAGTTAGATCCAAAGTAATTCCAACTTTCTATTTCTTCATGCGATTTGAATGGATTGAGGGAGTCGGCTATCTATGGCTAGAGTCAGCTATCCGTGTCTTCTCTCTTCTTGAGAATCAACATATCACTTATCAGTGTATGGATGACTATCTCTCAAGCATTTATTGAAGTGAAATGCAACCTAGATTTATGTGGAAAATGAAAAATCTAATCATGCATCTTCATAGACCAAGAACTATGAGATCATCCTTCTTTTAGGTAGGATGAAGGAGGGATTGTACCATTCGAACCATCATTCAAGCCTTTTTGAAAGGTTCATTAGAAGTAGACCCTAATTTTATCTAAAGGAATGTTAATTTTATCGAAATTTTATAGGATTTTATCTAGTTTGAAGAATGCTTATGTAAAGAACTCCTTGGTCTTCATCCCCCTGAGTGACAATGACGAATGGTTATTAGATCAATGTAAGGGGACTTTATCCAATTTCCAATTGTGTAAGTAGGCTTGAAAAAGGATCTTGGAGTGTGGTTGATTAGACTAGGAGGAAGAACACCTCCAAGTCTCTTTTCATTTAAGTGATTTCGCAAGGAAGGAAAACAAACACACTTAGAGAGTGTAGTACAATAGAAAGTTGTATGTTGTGTTCATGAAGGATGAATTTCTCTAAAAAAGGAATCTATGGATTTTCTTCTAGCTGGTTAGATAGATGATGCAATGATTTACTTCATAGGCAAGGTCTCTAGTTCCAAGATAGCCCATGATGGGAATTTTTGTATATAGAAAAAGATTCTAATTTTTTATGCATGATTTGCTAGGTTCCCCTAGTAGGGAGATATAGCTCAATTGGTAGAGCTCTGCTCTTGCAATTGGGTTGGATTTATAATTGTTGAGGTGGTAATGATAGTATCCTTTACCGAAATTGGTGGCTCACTTTTTCTTAGTAATGAGAAAGAGGATTGAAACGTGCCACTAAAAAACTCTACTAATATGAATATGAGCTGTCAAGAACATAGAGAAGGTAGGGTGGGTAGTTGGTTAGATCTAGTATGGATTGTACATAAGCAATAGTTAGAGTTGGTAGCTCTATTGGGGTTCCCCCAAATGGGATTCCTAGGAAATACGATCAAGTTGGCCTTTGCAAACAACTTGATGCACTATCTCCCTTCAACCCTTTAAGAAAAATGTGGAAAAAGGAAAAGCCATGCCATGGTCCAAACCCATTGTCTCCACCTCATAGGAACTATGAGATTTCCCCAAGAGTGTCAAAGGAATCCAAGGATCACAAACCTTCCATATACCCTGATTCCACAAGTGGAATGCATAAGCTATCTGCTCTAGTTAGGCAGGAAGTGTTAGAGAAGGGAAATCATTCATTCTTCTAAGATGGGAAAAAAGGTAAAGCTCTTTTTGTTTTTAATTCTTGTAGGATTTTCTACAATTACAAGAAGTATTTTTCAAGGATTCCACTCAACACCTTTTTAAATGTGTTTCTCTTTGGAGAGCATAGTATGATGAAAGTTTTGAGCTATGTTCAAGGGGAGTTATTGCCTATTGTTGGCCTCTATGGTAGAATCACTCAAGGAGGCCTGAGAGATGATGATTTACCCTATCACGACTATCAATAATTTGAGTTTTCTTATCTAAAGCATATGATCCTATCCAATATAGGTTATCACTAAATTATTAAGAAGGATAGGAATCTAGGATTTTTCATGGACATTGATAAGATTTGACATATTTCTTTAGGATAGAAGCATTATAGTTTCATTAACTAAATATATGGTGAGCTTCAAATGAAGAAGGACTTATTATGAATACTTAGGCATCAAGAGATAAGGAAGGGTATTATCAACAATGAAATGCTTTAGGGAGTTGTAATTCACATAGATCTGGAGATTTCCAAATAGGTTAGCCTTTTCAACTACTATTGAATCCATGGGTAGGTAAGGGGAAACTTGGTGAAATAAAACATCTTAGTAACTAGAGGAAGAGAAAGAAAAAGAGATTCCCATAGTAGTGGTGAGAAAAATGGAAGTAGCCTAAACTATTCATTTCATTAATGACAAAGAGAATTATGTAAAATGGAGTTGTAAGAGAGCAATCTAAGCATTATGCTACTAGGTGAAGGAGTTTAGTCCTACACCCTAGATGGTGAGAGTCCAATAGTTAAAAGTGGCATTGGATTATGCTCTAACCCAAGTAGCATGGAGCATATAAAATCCCATATGAATCAACAAGGATCACCTTGCATGGATAAATACTCTTTGGTGATTGAGAGCAAAGTAGTACCATGAGGGAAAGATGAAAAGAACCCCTATTGAGAAGTGAAATAGAGCATGAAACCATAAGCCTTCCAGTAGTGGAAGGAGAATGGAATCTCTAACTGTGTTCTTTTTGAAGAATGAGCTGGTGAATTATAGGCAATGGCTTAGTTAAGGGCACCCACCAAAGCCATAGCAAGATAAATTCTTCATAGGGAAATTGTCATTGCTTATGGATCCAAACTTGGGTGGTCTATCCATGACCAAGATGAAGCTTGGGTGAAACTAAGTAGAGGTCCAAACCAATTGATGTTGCAAGATTATTGGATGAGTTGTGGTCAGGGGTGAAATGCCACTCAAACCCAAAGCTAGCTGGTTCTCCCCGAAATGCGTTGAGGCATAGTAGTTGAATAGACCATCTAGGGGTAAAGCAGTATTTTGGTATAGGTCATGTAAGTGTTATGACATCCAGGCAAACTATGAATAATAGATATTTAAGGTTCAGCTAGTGAGACAATGAGAGATAAGCTTCATCATCAAGAGGATAACAACCTAGATTATCAAATAAGGCCCCTAAATGACTGCTCAATGATGAAGGATGTATTAATGCAAAGATAGCCAAGAGGTTTCCCTAGAAGTAGCCATCCTTGAAAGAGTGTGTAATAGCTTACTAATCAAGTGCTCTGGCACAAAAGATGAATGGGACTAAGAAATTTGTCGAAGTTGTGGGATATATAAAAACATTGGTTGGGAAGTGTTCCATTTCAAAGAGAAACACCTATGTGAGTAGGTTTGGATGAACTAGAAGTGAGAATGTTGGCTTGAGTAATGCAAACACTGGTGAGAATACAATGCCTCAAAAACCTAAGGGTTCCTCCACAAGGTTCATCCATGGGAGGTGAGTAAGAGCCTAAGATTAGGCCAAAAGGCATTGTCGATAGATAAAAGGTAAATATTACTATACTATCCTTTGTTGGTCCTTAGGAACAAAGGAGGCTAGGTTAGCCAAAAAATGGTTATTGGTTCAAGGATGCAACATGACCTTGCCTTTTTTAGGGAGAATTAGAAGGGATAGAGAAAATTCCTTGGGCCAAGAACTGAGTACAAAGCACTAAAATGCTAAAGTAACCCATGTTATACTCCCAGGAAAAGCTTAAAAAACCTTCAACAAAAGGATACATGTACTCAAAATTGACACACACAGGTAGGTAGAGAATACCTAGGGGCATAAGAAAACTCTCTCTAAGGAACTTGGAAAAATAGTCCCATAAGTTTGGGAGAAGGGATTCCTAATCACAAATGAGAGGAGGTCATAGTGACGAGGCTTGGGAAACTATTTATCAAAAATGCAAGTATCTGCAAAGTCATAAGACCATGTATGGGGGCTAATGATTGCCCAATGCTAGAAGGTTAAGGGAGTAGGTGGCCTAATGATAGGAAAGCCAAGAACCAAAGCCATGATGAATGGTGACTATAACTATAATAGTCCTAAGGTAGTAAAATTCATTATTAGGTAATTTTTTACCTACATGAAAGATGTAATGATTTGGGCATTCTCTTAGAGAGAGACTCGATGAAATAGACATGTCTATGAAGATGCAAACTACCTACACCTAGAGAAAAAGATCCTATGAAGCTTTATTATTTCCTAGGATTGAGTTTAAGATTTTCTTGCATGCTTATGTGGAGCATTTGGAAGGGCCCCTTGTAGGGGGGCCAAAGCCATCAGTGAGATACCACTATAGAATTTCTAGAACTCTAACCTTGCATCAAAACCTACAAGCCAAGGGATAGTCTCAGGTAGACAATTTCTCTGGGGTGTAGGCTTCCCAAAAGGTATTGAAGATGTGAAAAGGTTTCCTTAGGCCATATGACCATCAATCCTCAAGTATAAAGGTAGAATGGAGCTTGACTACAAGACCCACCTATCAAGTAGGGATGAAAGGCAGCCTTAGTGATTTGACACTGCCAAGTGGAAGGGTTGTCACTTAACAGATAAAATTTACTCTAGGGATAATAGGATAATCCTCCATAAGACTTCACATCAATAGGAAGGTTTGACACCTTAATGTTAGCTCTTCACCACTTGGGCTAATAGCATGTTCCAAGGGTTGGGCTATTTTCTTATTAAAGCAGTATGTGAGAGCAATGAGAGGACCTTTTCTTAGTACACACTAACTAGGAAGGATGCACCGCTAGTGTACTAGTTATTGTACCCATGGTAGTTGCTAGGTAGCCAAGTGTGGAGTGGATAGCTATTGAAAGCATCTAAGTAAGAAGCGCACCTCAAGATGAGTTCTCTCTAGCATAGCTAGGGATGTTTCTATATTCTTACATGGGGTCAAGTAACCTTTGGAGAAAGATAAGATCATGACAAGATGAGCTATTTATAATCACGATAACTATCAAGTGAAGATGTAGTACTGTATGTAGTTCAGGCATCCTAAAAGACCAAGAGATTTGAACCTTGTTCCTACATGCCCAACCTGATCAATTTGATCATGCACTAGTCATATATTTTCATTGCGTAGTTATTTGACAAGATGAAAATAACCAATGAAAAGCCCTATCCTACCTATCTATTAGATAGAAGGGTTTTATACCCTAAAGGGGCATGACTGTACTGACCTAAATCTTCAGTGTAAGGCTGGAAAGGAAATAGACACCGAGAGATCGTTGGGTAGGCACAGCTAACCCTGCCTTTGCTTGAGGGTAGGCTAGAAAAGGGAACAAAGGCAGAGTGCCTTATATGGTTTGCATGCAAATCAACCAAGGACTTCCCTTAGCGTAAGCTACGGCTAGCGCTGGGGTTATCATAAACAGGATGTAAACAGAATGTAGACAATGATATGAAATGTAAATAAAGCGTACAGAATTATGAATAAAACATAAACAAAGTTATATTTGTAAGGCATAAATAGAACTAAATACTGTAAATGGGAGCCAATAATGAAATTGTATTATTATTGTTTAAAAAAATGTGCACCGGTCAAAGTGTAGTTGCACAAGTGTGAATGGTAAGTCAAACGCCTAGCCCCAGAAAGATATGACACGATGATGCAACGATGAAATGGGATGAACGTGAGAAGAACTTGGAAGCCAAAAATCAGATGTGCCGAGTGCCCAAGGATTGCAAGTTTTTTCCTCCTCCAGAATTTCCAATCTCTCCAATCTTTGCCTCTTCCTCTCCCTTCTCTCTTGCTACTTTTGCTTTGCTTCTCTTGCCTCCTCCTATTTGTGTGAAGTGATAGGGTATTTATAGGGTTGCGCTAGGGTTTGGCTAGGGTTTTCCTTGACCAAGTTCAATGTATTTTACAACTTGTGGGTCATTCGAGCCCATAAAAATACAAATAATTAAGAAAAACAAGCCCCTCAATGATACAATTTTAGAAAATTTGAAAAGATTAGGTCCAGCGGTGGCTCCCTAAAAAGAAATTATTATTATTTTTTTGTTTTTTGCTTTAGTGGCTGGAAAATTGGAATTTTCCATTGTTTGGGTGAATTTTTTTTTTAATCATCGTGGGAAGGATAGTAGCTAGTGATGCCTGCAATGACAACGTCGATTATAGGAAGTAAGATGTGCAACAGGAGCAGGAACATCAGCGTAGCAGGAGCAGGAGATAGCAACGTAGTAGAAGTAGGAGACAGTGATGCAGCAGCGCAGGAGTGGCAGGCATGGTAGCGCAGAAACAGTGTTGTGGCAGTGTAGAAACAGTGGCGGTAGGTAGAAAATAGCGGCAGCAGGGAGAAAATAGTGGTAGCAGGGAGAAAATAGTGACGTGGTAGTGCAGGAGATAGCATGGCGAGTAGCAGACGATGCAACAAGAGCATAGAGGACGATGTAGGAGACAACGACATGGCAGCGGCAGTGGGAGTAGCAACGCGGCAGCAGCGGAACAGCAATGCGGCAGTGGTGGAACGGCAACACGGCAAGCAAAAATAATGACATGGCAAGCAGCGTGGGAGTCAGCGATGGTAGAAAGCGCAGGAGTCAGCATCAGTAGAAAGTGCAGGAGTGGCAGCATGGCAGAAAGTGGAGGAAGATATCTTGTTGTCAGTGATGGCAGTGGTGTTGGAGGGCTTCGGATTGGGGTTGGAATTAAAGTTTGGAGCTGCACTGCTACTGCTTATGTTGGCTTTCCTTCAAGATCTGGAACAACCCTTGGTTTTCTAAGCTTGCTCTTGTTGTTGAGCTCTTGACACTGAGAACAAAAATTAGCATGGCAATATGTCTTTTTGTGATGCTGGTTACTGCCCTCTGCAATTGGGCTTCCATCCTTGAATTGCAGAGAAATCTGGAGAGAGTTAATAGTAAGTAATCCTGTTAATTGTAACTATACTATTTTGTGCATTTCCTCGAATCCAAAAGCATGTGCACGTGAATAATAGCCATCTCTAATGCACCATTAAGGCATACAAATTTCCATTCAAAGTACTAAGTTGAAATTAGTGGTGTTTCATTGGCCCCTCTTTGTTGATGTTTGGAGGAATTCACCCGAGAGGCGTCGACAAAGAAGTGCAAAACACCATGAGCAACAAAGCATCAAACATTAACCATTAGCCTTTGGCTCGATATTATCGCACCATTTTCAAAAGTACATGGGATTGAGGGAATGTGGTTCAAGATGCAAGGGAATCAGTTGTAACTAGGGAAGCTAGGAGGTTAAGGGCGATGATTGCTACTGGGATTTGTGGGAGAGGAATGCTCTCTTGTGCACAAGTTATGTCATTGGTCCTTGTGAATAGCCGAGTTTTTAGTAGACTCGGAACCAAGACATAGGAGGTGCATTCTTTGAAGTAATGGGACTCTTATAGAGTATTTGTGGGGCCCATTGTGATGTGTAACATGGTATCTTTGAGACACGAGTGTAACTTTTTTTTCAAGAAAATTTCCTTCTCGCCTGGGGCTTGTATGAAAATGGCCAATAGTCTTTTGTTTATGATGTCAATGAGGTCTTGAAGACCTTTTCTGTTCATTTTGCTCTTTGACCATTTTCTTTTGTTTTCTTTTTCTTTTCTTGTTTTTTTTGTTTTTTGCAGTCTTTTTGAAAGAGCTTGCTTTTTGTGCCATGCTCATGTTTGAGCACTTGCATTTTGCATCATGTACTGTGTATCACGTTTTGCATCGTAATTTCTTAGATAGCTACAATGTGCAACAGTGTACCAAGAGTTTTGAGATGAGTGGAATGTATCAAGGGGGATGTAATCGAATAGGATAAGGGAGCATGATGGAGAATAGAAAATGTATCAGGAGTCAAGAATGTACTTATGAATGGATTGATTAACCCAGTTGCCTGTGTCAGGAAAAACGTGATACCTTGTCTTCATGATGAAGTGCATCTATGCACAAACGCCTCAAAAGTGTCATCCTGAAAACACAACTCCAAGAAGACAAGAAAACCACAATTGAAATAATCGGCTAACCACTTTAAACAATGAGATAGAGTCACCACATCTAGCTTTCAAAGCAAATAGAATCATGAACAGCATCAGTTTCATTAGGCCCCATGGGATGAATCATGCAACAAGTCTTTGTGGAACAGGAACAGCCAACTGCAATAACAGATCTTTTCAAATTTTGCCTGGTCATCAATGATGTCGCTAGTTTATAGTCTTAGCGGACTATTGTGGATTAGTTTCACATCATAACCCCTTGGACGGTGCTAGTTTAGCATCGTAGCAGACAGTGCATTGCTAGTTTATAGTCATGGTGGAATATGAAGAGGCAAACTAGTTTATAGTCTTAGTGGACTCTGGATGCTAGTTTCATGTCATGGCAGACAGATGTAGTAGTTTAATGTCATACCAGACAGAACTTTGTGATATCAATTTTAAGTCATAATCCAGGACTTCTCTGTGGTATCAGTTTTAAGTCATGATCCAGGACTATCTGTGGTATCAGTTTTAAGTCATGATCCAGGACTGTTCTATGGTATCAATTTTAAGTCATGATCCAGGACTGTTCTGAGGTATCAGTTTTAAGTCATGATCCAAGACTGTTCTGTGGTATTATTTTTAAGTCATAATCCAGGACTGTGACGTACCTCAAGTTTGTCAAACGTAGTACCTCTTCAAGTACAAGTGGTTTGTAGGATTGGTGAACTCATTTCCGTCCATGTCAACAAGTTTGAATGCTCCATTGTTGTATGCCTTGGTGACTAAATAAGGTCCTTCCTGGTTGGCTGAGAATTTACTTGGATGTTCTCGGGTGGCCTTAAGGACTAGATCTCCTTCTTTAATCGGGCGTTTGTGGAGATCGTGCTTGTGCCTTTGTCTCTATTGTTTTTGGTACCATTCAATTTGATCAAGAGTTTCTATATGTTCCTCCTCTACTATGTCAAGGTCAGCAATGCGCAATTCATTATTTTGACTTTCATCAAGGAGACTAAAGAGAGTTATCCGCAATGAGGAAACCTACAATTCTAAAGGTAAAACAACTTTAGATCCGTATACAAGACTATATGGAGTTTTACCTGTGGATGTTCGATGTGTCATTCTATAAGCCCATAATGTGTAGACCAATTGTTCATGCCATTGTTTCTTACTCTAATTCAACATTATTTTGAGTATCATGATGATAGTTTTATTTGTAGCCTCTGCTTGACCATTACTCTGTGTGTAGTAAGGTTATGAAAATGAATGTTTAATGCCTAGACTTTCACAAAAACTTTTGGTATTTGCGCTGCTGAATTGTGGCCCATTATCAGTAACGATGGTCATTGGAAGACCAAAACGGGTTATAATATTGTCCATTATAAAGGTGCAAATGTGTTTTGACATGGTCTTCCTAAGAGGAATAGCTTCCACCCATTTCGTGAAATATTCAGTTGCAGTGATTATGAAGCTATGGCCTGCTGAAGATGAGAGTGTTATTGGTCCAATTAAATATAAACCCCATTTTTGGAATGGCCATGTGATTTGTGCGATATGTAGTTTGTTAGGTGACACATGTATCAGATTACTATGCTTTTGGAAAATGTCACAAGTTCTAACCTTGCAGATGCAATCGTATTCCATGTGTGGCTAGTAATAGCCTAAGCACCTAATCTTTATTGCCATTGCTTTAGGTGCTATGTGTCCTCCACAAAGTCCTTCATGGATTTGTTCTATAATTGTTTGACCATCAGTGCTACTAATACATGTTAGCAAAATACCTTCATATGATTTATGACATAAGGTGTCACTTATTAATGTGTATTGGTGAGAGCGTTTTCGTATGGCGTCCTTTTGAGCATGTGTCAAGTGTTGTGGAGGTTCGCCTTTTAGAAGATACTCTTTTATGTCATCATACCATTCTATTGCGTGTGTTGTACTAATACATGCTATAGGTATTTCACTTAGAGTGTTAATTATAGGCTCAGCACAATTGGTTATAGAACTAGGCAATGCATGAAACATTTCAGGCATCATGTTTAAGGCTAGTGTGGCAAGTGCATCAGCAATGGTATTCTTACTTCTAGGGATGTGTTGTATATCCACTTCTACTAGTTGCCTTGCTAGGTGTTTAGTCAAATCACAATACGGTTGGAAATGGAGAGCTTTGCATGTGTAGGCTTCAATAACTTGATTAATAACTAATTGCGAATCACCTCAAACTACAAGGCGTGAGATTCCCGAAGTTAGCGTTATTTGAAGTCCTCTAAGAAGACCTTCATATTCTGCTATGTTATTGGTGCAAGGAAAGTTTAAGCAATAAGCAGAAGGTTGGATTTACCCAGAGGGATATATTAAAATAGCTACGGCACTTCCTCCACGAGAGGTTGAGGCCCCATCAAAGTAGATAATTTCCTCATATTTATCAGGTACAGTGTCTATACTGTTAACATTTTCATCTGGGAATTCAGGGTTTATTGTTGTTTGATCATGTGTCGATGAGATAGTTAATTGCATGGCTATTGCTTGACCTTTTGTGGAAGATTGAGCGACATAGTGTAAATCAAATTCTGCAATCATCACTTTCCACCTAGCTAACCTACTTGACTCATAGATGTTATTAGTGATGGCACGGAGAACATTATCTTTGCAAATGATGTAAACCTAATTACGGAAGAGATAATGTCGCCATTTCTTCAAAGAGAAGACAAGGGCAAGGCATGATTTTTCTACATCGTTGTATCGTTGTTCATGGGCTATTAAAGCATGGCTTAGATAGTATACAGGGATCTCGGCCCCATCTTGACGTTTTTGACAAAGCATGGATGCGATGGACGAACTAGAAGTTGCAAGATAGATGTAGAAAGGTTTGTCATTTTGTGGAGGATAAACAGTTGGTAGTTGGGCCAACTCTTGTTTTATGTTCTCAAATGCTTCTTGGCATTGTTGAGTCCATTGGAAATGTACATTCTTTCGTAATAGATGTTGCATGGGACTCAACTTATCCGTCAACCTTTCGATAAAGCGTCTAATGAATTGCAGCCTACCTTGGAGGCCACGTAGTTCGGTAAGATTTCTTGGTGGTTGCATATTGGTTATCGCTTTAACCTTATCAGGGTCTACCTGTATCCCTATTTTGGAAACTAGGAAACCAAGCATTTTGCCTGTTTTAACACCAAAGACACTTTTTTGGATTGAGCCTAAGGTCATATTTTAGACAACGTTTAAAGCACTAAATCTAGATCTTTTGCATGTTGTTTAGTTGTTTTAGACTTGACTGCTATATCATCAACATAATCATTGAGCAAACTAAGCATGTAGTCACTAAATATATATGTCATTGCTCGTTGATATGTAGCATCCACATTCTTAAGGCCAAATGGCATCATCGTATAAAAAAATGTTCCCCAAGGTGTCATAAAAGTTGTTCTAAGTTGATGCTCTGGATTAATTCTTATCTGATTGTAGCCTGAAAATCCGTCCATAAAGGATAATAATGCATGCCCAACAGTCGTGTTAATAAGTTGATCAATATTGGGCAGGGGAAAGTTGTCTTTTATAGTGGCTATCTTGAGGTTATGGAATCTTTTATAGTGTCTTTTATAGTAGTTGTCTTCTTATGTTTCTTCAGTGCTAGTTGGGTTGTGAATCAATCTTCGGTTCATGTTTTGATGTATGTCCATGGTTTCTTGTTTAGCCTTAATGAACTCAATTTCTAACCCTTGATCTACCTCAAAGTATGAGGAAATGATCGGTGATGTTGTATCCCCATGTATGATGATCTCACCACCCTCGTAAGGTAGATGTATCTCTTGATGGATTGGTGAAGATACGACTTTAAGTTGAGCTAGCCAAGGACATCCTAGGATCAGATTAAACCCTAGCATTTCATCAACCATTATGAATTCAACTAATGTATGGAATTGGTCTTCGGCTATGAAATCTAAGGTAACCATGCCTTTTACTGTCACACGGGAACCACTGAAGGATCTCAAGAAGGAGGTTGTTGTGGGTTGTATTTGTTCGGTGAGTCCCAATTTTTGGATGATGGAAAGAGGTATTACATTTGTTGATGCACCATCATCGACATGCACCCTACATATTTGAAATGATCAACCTGTATTGTTATGAACATAGGGGCCATGGTGATTTCCCTTGTTTTCTCATCTAGCTTAATGTCCTTAACGTGGAACTCTAAGGATGTGGTCTTCGATTCCTGAAGTTGTGGGGATAATACTGCATAAATGGATTGTTCATCTATAGGAAGATCCTCACTAATTGGAATTGAAGTTAGCATCAGTACGAGAGCCTCTTGATGTACTAGTGAAGTCATTACTAGGTCATACAAACTTAAAGAAGTATTCTTTTGTTTTAAGGCTTGTGTGACCTGGGTCAATGCATTAGCTAGGTCTTTACCATTTGGGACATTCCTATCAGTAGAGATTTGGTCCATTTGACCTAACATTCGTATTTCTCATGGAGGGGTTTTTACATTAGTAGCTAAGAATGTTGGGTTTGGGATATGACTTGTGACTTCATCTTGGTTTTGGTTACTTGTACTAGGCTCATTAATGGATGAACTCATGGGAACTATGCTTAGCGGTGTAGGCTTTGGCAGTCCATGGTTTTCTCTCTCCATGCACTCTCTTTTCTCTTTTTCCAAGCGCTCTCTTATTAGCCTATCGGCAAGATGTTCTTGCAAAGGTCGTCAGGAAGTTGAGGTGGGTTGTGTGCCAAGGTGTTTTGGCATCCAAGCCACAAAGGAAATGGGTCAATTCTCAAATGGTATGTTTGTTGCGATGGCAACTGAAGGAGGTATGTGGATGATGAATGGTTTTGATGGTGTGGGGAATGTGCGTGTGGTAAAAGGGGTTTGAGGAGATGTTGGGGTAGGTGTGTTTTCTGAAGGCCTCCGAATCACAAAAGGTCTTTGCAGAACGTCTTCTCTATTTTCCATATGGATAGTATTAATCACATATGGGGCATCGTTGGTTTTGGTACTAAGAGGATCTTTGTAGACCCCCATGGATTGGTTTTGGGGCCTTACTGGGTTTGTCTCGTCGAATACCACTTCACCCCCATCTATCATGCATTGTATATCTTGTTTCAATGCAAAGCAGTAATCAGTCCCATGACCACACCGTTGATGATATTCCCAAAACCTATCCAACCTAAAGCCTTTTGGAATGGGAGGTTCATTGGCTGTTGCTAAGGCTAGATTTTTGATGAATTCGCAAAAGCGATCATGTCTCTGTGAGGCTGCAGGAGACATTTGTTTGTGTTGAATTAGCCCAGCCTTTAGAAGTTGATCAAGTAGTTTTGAAGGCTTCATGGGCAATGGCGTGTATTGAGTAGGGTCTTTCTTTTTGAAGGTATGTGCATGACCTGTGTTGTTTTTTCTATTTGAGGAACTTTCAGGTGTATGAGTGGGTGTTGTTGTTTCATAATTGTTTGGGATAGTGGGTTGTTTTCCCTCAGCCATTGCTGCTACCATTGTTTTGGATTTATCTTTCCTTACGTGTTGGCTTCTAAAGGCTGAGTAGGTTGGGTCATTACTTGTTTATTCTGCTTCTTCTATGTCTTTGATTTGTACAAATTCTTGGCTCAATGTGCTGCTTCTTCTTGTCTTTGAGTAGGCTAAGTAAGGTTTTAACTTAATAAAGTCATTCACCGCTGATTTGAGGAAGGTGAGTAAATATGTTTCAAGGATAGGTTCATGAAATTTGTTTAAGGTTATACTCCACCTTTGGATAAATTTTTGTGATGGCTCTAAAGGCACTTGTTTAACTTGAATCAAGTTGTCTAATGTGGCTTCAAGTTTCAAATTGTACTTGAAACAGGTGACAAACTGATGCAACAAACTTTCTAAAGAAGATATGAAGCTTTGAGATAAAGATTGGTACCACTCTAAGGCTTTTCCGGTTAAGGACATTGCAAACACTCGCAAAATTACATGAGGCCATGCTTGAAGTAAAAGGCTTTCGATTCTAAATGTCACTAGGTGGGCATTTGGGTCCCCTTCTCCATTGTACTTGGTCAGTTGAGGTAATGAGACTCCTTTTGGCAAGGTCAAGGGTGAAACTGATAGAAATCTGGTACCTTGACTTCCTCATTGTTGAAAGTTTTAAGGCGTTTTAATTCCTCTGCCAACGAGTGCATCATTTTTTTTGTGTCTACCCATTCTTGGGCAGTAGGCAAATCAATGGATTGAGTTGATTATGGATGATAATGGTTTAATTGTTGCGTTGTTTGTGGAAAAGCGGGTTGTTGGGCTAACATTTGTTGAGGTGGGATGGTATTCGGGACTGAGACTACTGGTGGAACCCACTGCCCAGCCATATGTTGTGAGGAAACACCTTGAACATGTTGGGTGGGAGTAATCAATGGTGCCCTATGAATTTGCATCTAGGGTATGTAATGGGTGGATGTGGAAGCTGGTATGACTGA
>MNCI01008931.1:495278-526887 GCA_015680685.1 Gnetum montanum | reverse complement strand
TTTAGTGTAGTTAAGTTTGGAGTTCTCCTTAACCAAATTGAAATGTTGGGGTTGACAGCCTTAAGGTAAGTTTCCTTAAGCATTTCTTCTGATGGCTTATATTGCCTTTGAAAGAGTTCACAAATTCATTGAAACTTAATGTTGAAATCTCTAATTGACCCTTTAACTCCTTACTTAGCTTGTATCAGCCCACAGTATAATTGTTGTTGATCTAATTGATTAACAAACTAGGCTAAGAAAAGATTCTTCATGTCATCCCAACTTGTAATACTATTACTTGGTAAGTTCGAATACCAAATCTGAGCCATATCTTTTAGATTCGATACAAACAACCTACAAGATTGATCTTCATGTTGAATATTTGCATGAGCTAAAGCTAACTCAAACATGTGAATATATTCTTCAGCTAAATAAGCTTTTCCAAGAATGAAAGGTTCAGGCAAATATTTGTAAACTACCTTAGGAATATCATTGTAATTTTGAAATCCTAATGGTGTAACTCCTTGCCAAGGATTTGCCATCCTATTCCTTTGAAATGTTGAACTCTTAAATTTTTTAGATCTTTTCTTACGAATTGACAAACCAGAGATAATGGGTGATCTTCTTGATCTTCTAGTTTTCACTCCACTACTTGTTCCCAATTCAGAAACTTTATTTTGTTCTTCTTCTGATGAAGAATCAGTCTTAGGATCTAGAATATCTTTTGAAACTTTTAAACATTCCAAACTATCAATCTTCTTGGTCATGAACTGAAAATAGTATCTAATTTCTTAAGCCTTTATAGTAACAAAGAATTGTTGATGTGCTAAAATTATAAGGCTTATGAACCTAGAGGCTTAATTTTCAGCCCTCCTTCTAGCGCCAAAAGAACTATTGGCGACCGTTTGGGACGCGACCGCCAACGAGTGTCCTCGAACAGGATTTAGGTGCCTGCTGGTCTCTGGCAACACCAAGGCCCAGATACCTCCAAATAAACTCAGTAGTTAATGTGAGTATGTGTGTGTGCTGTTGCGGCGTGCGGTTGTGTGCAATGTAACGATTGCGTTTGTGTGAAATACAAATGACTTACTTTAAGAGATTCAGCCAACTTTATCAAGTACTGTGAGTTATTGAGAGTTTCCTATTTTGTTCAAACTACCTAGTCTATGCGGTCCCTATAATACCTGCTTGTAACAAGTAAAATTTTGCATAAACATTTGAGCACAACTCCGCAAATCTACTCCTAATTTTCCCCAGAGAGAGATATATAGTTCCACAAGAAAACTAGAAATAGAGCAAGATTCAAAGGAAATAGACAGAAAGAAAAGAAAGCAGATTTGTGTGGACCTCAAATATTTAAACAAGGTAAAATGACACGAGTAAACACTTCGCAATAAAGCTATCCCAAATTCAATATCTATGAATTGTTCAAACTTCCAAGGCTCAAACAAGCAATATCTTCAAGACAATCCTACTATGCTACCAAAAATTGTTGCGTAAACTACCACATACGAGACTCCATTTTAACTAGATAATAGATGTCAATGATTGCATTCAAATAGAACTTTTAAAAGATTTGACAATTTCTGATTGAAATACCACGAAAATTCACTTTAAAGATAAAAAGAAGCTATTCTGGTCCCATCAAAATACCAAAGATTTTCTGAACCCTCTCAACTACTGAATTGTTTAACGACGTGACTACAAATAGAGGCTCTCTTACAACAATCCCAATAGCAGTTCCCACACGTTGCACAATAACGAAATTTACTACTAAAATGCTCTTAAGGCTTTTAAACACAAGCGCTTCTATGGCAAAATTTTAATAGAAATTTCTATTGGGCAACAAGAACAGTAAGAGCAATCTAAAAATCCAAAAATTACTTGCCAAGGATGATACTATCTAAACCACTAGCTAAACAATTTAAACAAAATAAAAAATGAAATACATAACTCATAGGACCATGACAAAGAGGCTGAAATCTTTCCTTTAGCAAGCCATCTTACAAGCAATCTTCTTTACAAATCTTCTTTGCAAATGCTCTTCTCAAGAACCCAAAGTGTCTTCAAGTGAGAGCTTAAGTGCTAACTAGTAGCTTTCAAAGTGTGATATATGAGACCTCCCAAAAGTCTCTTCTCCAAAATTTTTTTCCCAAGNTATGAGCCCGAAGGTGAAGGCACCGATCCTGCAACTACCCGCAACCAATTCAAAATATCTTCTTCGGTCAAAAATCGTTACCAGCAACTGCGATCACAGGAGAAGACTCAGCTGCCGCGTTAGGAAACGTCGCCGTGTGTTCCGTAAGGATCTGCAACTGTTGTAACCTCTACCTCTCGAAAATGCCCTATAGGTTTTGATGACTATGTGATTTAATCCTTGCTTCGTAGATTTTCGCTGCCTTCCGTCTGTGATAACTGGTAAATTATCTGGCTTTCAGAATTTTCGTCCAACATTTGGTGTAGATTCTTCAAGCAACATCCACTAGGGTTTTAAAGGCATTTTCCGTTGCTGCGGATGAAAACCCAGATTTGTTCATCGCGCAAAATAGGCGTCCATTCTTCTAAAATCCACAAGTGCCTCTGCTGGAATCGATGATATATCCTCTGCATTCTACCCTAAACTGGCCTTAGTTCTGTTTGGCTTTCTGCATGCGATTGTTGCCCGAAACCCCCTTTAACTCGGCTCAGTGGTGAAAGAAGGGCCTCCCACGTGCTCCACGAACTCAGGTTTGACATCTGATGAGTCGGCAACATAAATCCGGCTGATGCGTGGGTGCAATCCTGAACGGCAAGCTAAAGGATTTGTCCCAAAACCACAACATTCAGTTCTATTTTTCTGATTTCATTTTTTTTCTCTAGCAGCGTTAACAATGGGCCTTTGGACATACGTGAATTTGGGTTCATCTGCAATACAGAAACCTTTACATCTTTTGATAATTTTAAATTTACGGATTCAAAACCTGTTGGTAGTCCGTTAGGTCCTTCACTTGCTTCCAACTCTTAGCCGATTTTTGATAATCCATTACCCATGGTGTTGTCTATTTTGCCAATATTAATAGGGAGTATGCTTTCTTGTGGTAAATAATCACCTCCTTTTTTGATTGCAATCTTCACTCAAGAAAATAACTTGGCATTTTAATTTACTTTCCAAGAAGGCTTCAACATCAAGATTTTTTACCATTGGCTTGCTTCTCCAAGAATACCCATTAACTCACAATACTAAACTACAAATTTACAACTAGGGATTGTGCTAATTTTGAACAAAATATTCCAACTGCTCCATGTAATGGCCAAATGTGCCAACATATACCTTATGAGAAATCATACAAGATTTAATGTGTATTGATTAACTACTTATAATGATTGGAATTTGTAACCAAAGCCTATTCCAATTCATTATGATAATTAAGTAGTCATTAAGATAATTTAGAATTTCTTATATTATGATACAAATAGGCACATCAAAATCAATATGCACTTTATCAGCCAGAAATATGAAGGGAAATATGTAGATATTTAATGTATATGTATGAACATTCAAAAAGCATATGACTTTATGAAGCATCAAAAGCTAAATTTTTTATATTTTTTGTGCTTACTTATCATTACTATTTCATCCTTCCCATGTGAAGTAAGGAGGAAAAATTATTATAACATGTGAAGAATGTTTAGCACTAGGGTTGGAGTTTTAAGGGCACCCCTTAAACCTTGTACTCAAACTTTGTAATCACTACATATTACTCATCATAAATGTTGCTAATTAAGTTTGAATTAACACAAAGTATTAGAATATAATTTATACTGTATGAATGTCATAAACTATGTTATAATAATAGAGTCAATTCATAAGTTAGTTAATCCCATCTTAAGGTTATTTCATAAAAGAATCCTAATGATACCATGAGTCAAATGTCATGTTACATATAATTAAGAGTTGTGAGTCTTCATGTCAAGTTAACAGTCAAAAGAGTATGCATTGACAAGTATGAAGTGTGTCATAATTTTCAATGAATTAGTTGTTACTTGATATAACTGATCCAACTAAAAGTTCGTAGTAAAGAAAATATCAATTCTAAGTACAAACCTTATTACTCAAAGTATTTTCACCTATTGCAAATAAGTATCAAATGTATTGTAATATTATCAAGAATAAAAGTTATTGTCTAACTTCTTATGATCCTATACGAAGAAGATTCCAAACATAACTAACCATGGCATTGTCACGAGATACTCTAAAACATAATCTAAAAATAAAATTAAATATATGTTTATTTATAATTTTTTTTTACTAACAAACACAAAGTAGTTCAAAGAAATCATACCACAAAGTTAATATAGTACCCCATGTGCCAATGGCCCATTTAATACATGATACATGCTAACTTAAAACTCTAACAAACGGGTTATTACACATTTTTTAAATTAAATAAAAATAAAAATACTAACATTTAAAATAAAAATGGATAAAAATATATAAAATATTTTAAAAACATCTAAAAATAATAATAACGCATCTAGATTAGTTAATACAAAATATAAGCATAGTTAAAAAAATTTAAAATAAAACTAATAAAAAAATAAAAATACTAAAATTTAGAATAAAAATAGATAAAATACATTAAAAATTTCAAAAAGAACTAAAAATAATAATAAGGCAAATAACTTAGTGAATAAAAAATACAAGCATAGTCAAATTAGAAAAAAAGATTTTAAGCACAAGACATAGGCTTAGTGAGAAGACATTAAAGGTTGAAATCATAAATATACCAAGGGGTAATTGGTATCTAAGGTAGGAGTATTACACTCTTCCCCCTATAAGAATCTTCCTCTTGGAAGTTCTTAGGGTGTGAGATATACAATTCTTTCTTGACTTTTGATGTTGCTTCCTAAGCTCCATTCCATTTTCAAATAACCTTTAGCTTTGGAAGAACTTTTACTTTTTAATTAACTCTTCATTCTATCTATAATCCTTCATAGATAATGATTTTTTCTTAATTTTTTATGCCTCATCCATTGATAAATTCTTATTTTCATTTGCTAATATGTGTGCATATTCATTGACCCATGCAAACTACTTTTGGAGATGCTTCATATTATCCTTCATTTGGTTTTTTTCTATCTTGATGTTTTCAAATCACTTATTTTCTATTGTAAGGTCTTTTCCTTGTTCTTCTAATGTAGTGATGTAGTTTTTCTAAGGCATAGGTCTTAGCATCAGCTTTAGATACATCCTAGGTGGCTTTCTACTTTTCTATTTTCACATGGTGTATTGAACCTTTAGTTGATTGAATACACCATCATGAGATAGGCTAGGATGGTGGACTTCAAGGTCATAATTTGGGAACAAAGTTTCATGAATTTATTTTATAATTACTAGTTTAACAACTTGACTTGTTACAGTTGAATTGTAGAAATGATCAACATCCCCTTCATTGTGATGAGTTTAAATAGGGTTATAGTAATATATTAAGGATATTAAAGATACTTGGAATCATTGGTTGAGCTTCCACAAGTTTTTTTGATAGTTTATTCTCTTAGTTTGCATTCATTATTATTTTCCTTGATCCAATCCTTGTAGATACTTAAATGTCTAGGATAGCAAAAATATTTGGAATTAGTGTTACAAGGACCTTTAATGCTTCTTCTATTCTATTTTCTACTACCTTTGCAACAATCTCTTTCTCCTATTATGGCATGATCATGATATTTGCTCCATCTCCCTACTCTAATGTGACAAAGAAGATGCAACATTACTACATATCACAAGATAGAATTTAGTGGATAACTTAGTTGCTGCACATCCTATTTTAGGATTCACTTGGCCTATTGCATTGCTTCTTTGAGGTCTTAACAAATTATAAAGGTCATTCTACTACCACCTTATTATTTAAGCAAGTTTTTACTAGTGTCTTAATACTAGGTAATAGTCTCTTATAAGTTCTTGATTTCCATGGTAGGAAGGATGGTTGCAATTGTAAAACTTGTTGTTATTACTACTATAGTGTTCAGCGGTGGTGACACATTTTCTTGGAGCATAAGAGGTGGATTGTGCATCATCATTTCATGCCATGATGTTGTTGATGCCTCTCAAAGAATATTAATAGCATGATAGGTGATTCTTTTCCTTCAATAGATTTTTTTAATTAGGCATAGAAAGACGAGTAACTTCTTGCCCTTATCATTTTCTTTGAAACATTTTTTGATCTCCAAGAAGATCAATTGTGCTAGGTTGAATGAAAACTTCTTGCTCAATGTTATGCATTCCCTTTCAAAAGAGAATGTGACTTGATAGGTCAAAATATTAGTATCAAATAATACATGAAAATTTTAAAGTATACTTTCTTAGCTTGTATCAAGGTTTTTTACTCCTGTTTATTGATACTATAGGCCTTTTTTATCCATTCCATTATAAATTCTACATTTAATTGGGTGGACATTTCAATGACTTGTGTCGTTGCATTATAAATTTACGATTGCAGTAATCGAGTAGGTGTTGGACTTGATAAATTTAGTTGCTGGAATAGAAACCAAAATATTCTAGGCACTAGAACAATTTTAGCCTTGAATCCCAAGGGCCTTTGAAAAATGGAAATCAAGGCACCCTGGATGATTTGGTTGATCACATAGGGACTTATAGAATATAAATGAAAGCATAGTTGAAAATAGTAACGAAAACATAAATGACAACATAAATGGTGGTGAAAACAAAAATGAAATTGTAGATTTGGAATGCAAACAAACACAAAAATGGAAATATAAACAAAAATTTTCACAATAAGAACTATAACTTTATTAAAATAGAAAATAAAGTATACTGTTCAAAAGGTACATATTTGTGTGCAAGGTGCATAAGAAGTCACTGAGAAGGAGCTTGAAGTCCATTGGAGTTGGTTACACTCATACCCCATGATCCAGATACTTCCCAATTCTAGTTTCTAGTAACTTGTAGCTAGTTTTCACTAGGATTTGCAATTGTAGTTACAAATGGTATTCTACTTTGGTGCAGTGGTATCACATTGGGAGTCTCTGTGCCTAACGTAGATACCATTTTTGCTACCAAAGGGGTTGCAAGGTTGTAAAGGCTCTTGGTTGCAAAGTGCTTTTAAGCTATGGAATAAGTTTTGATGGTGTTATGCAAAAGTGGTGGAACCAAAATAAGGTGTTTACATTGGGGTTATATAGGCCATGGAATTGCTATTTTTAGGCCCTACACATCACTATTGTGATTACTAATAAAATAATATTAATTTGAAGATGGTAATGATTATAGTTTTTAGTGTAGTTGCCATTTATAGTAAGTTTGGAATACACAGTAGACACCAAAGCCCATCTATTTNGGGGTTGTAGGTAGGGGGAGGAAGGTAGATGGTTCCAACGTAGTTGAGGCTATACACCTACAAAACCCATGAAAATGCCAATTTTGGCCACTCCTAAGTAATTTTTAGCCTTCCCAAGCCCAAATATAGACATGAGGTAACTTTTCCACTTAGGAAGTAAGGAAATAGTAACTTTTAAGGCATTTTTTAGTCCCAAAAGCCAAAGTATGCAAGATTGAAGCTCATGGACTACAAATCTTACATTTAAAGTAAAATCTTGCCTCAGGTTGGGAAATGAAGGGTACAATTTAGTACCATAAATTTTTGGTGGTGCCATCTTTGTTGATGTTTGGAGGATTGAATCAAGAGACATTGACAAAGAATGGAAAACACTATTGTAGGTCCATCACCAACACTCCCTCTCCATGCATGATCTAGTAGTTTCAGACGATGGCAAAGAGTACTTGTAATGATGATGGGATAAGGTAATGGCAAGGGTTGTCATTGATGATAGGGAAATGGTCGTGAGGGTGGAAAATGACTACCACATGTTGTCATCATGGCTTTGATATGACATTGGCATGTTGATTTAGAAGTGAATTTTTTTCACTTTGTGTTTTGAAGTGTTAGTCACTTAGCAATGTGTTTGTGGATCCACCATCTCACTCCAAGGTTTCTTTGGCCATTAGGCTTTTCCCTTTGCACATTTGAAGTCATTTCTTTGCCTTTTGGTTTCCCTTGGCTATTTGGCTTCTTGGTAATTTACTTTCTTATTTTTTTGTTTGCATGAAACCTTCATTGGGTTTCATTCCCAAGGTTAGTTTTGATTTGGTTTTCCCATTGAAAGAGGTGTTACACTCAATCGACTTAATGGTGAAGAATAATGAAGGGATGTCATATGGTCATAATGCATGTGTCAAACATAGGTAAACATTGTTGTTTACGGTGAGGAAGGCTACGAATAGGCTATGGGGTTGGGCTCAATGAGTGGTAATGATAATGATGTGGAATAAGCACTCTTGGTATGGCAGGACAAACTCATTGAATGTTGCATATTGAGATCATGTGGTGACTTGTTTTCACAATGAGTTGCACCTTCACGATGACATCTTGGAAGCACAACTCCAAGAGAATAGGAAAACCAAAGAAAAAAAGTTATAGTAAAATGCATAAGGCCTTATGGAATGATCAGCAAACTAGGCCACCAAGGATCACCAACATTACAAAGTTTTCTAGGTCATCTATTGTGGAAAAAGCAATCATGCAGGCTTGCTTGTTGTTAGTTGTCAAAGGTCATTGATGTCAACTATTGGTTCTTATGAGCTAAATGTAGTAGGGTTTTAAATAGGAATGATTGACTAGATTGGCCAACTTATTTTCATTCATGTTCACTATCTTGAAGGCTCCATTGCTATAGGCCTTAGTGACTAAGAAAGGCCCTTCTTAGTTAGCTGAGAATTTTTCTATGTGCTCATAAGTAGCTTTGAGGACTAGATCTCCTTTCTTGATCTATGCTTGTTTAGTTTATGGTGGCATTACCATTACTGCCTTTGCTAGTATCACTTGACATGAGCAAGTATTTGCACATGTTGCTCCTCCATCAAGTCTAGATCCATGGTATGCAACTCTTGGTTCTATTCATCATTGATGAAGTTTGATAAACATACTCGAAGCAATGGAACCTACAATTTAAGAGGTAAATAGCTTCAGAATCATAAAATAGGCTATTCTAGGTTACATTAGTTGTGGTTTGATAGGTTGCTTAGTAGGCCAAAAGTGCATGGATAAGCCACTCATGCCACTTGCAGTTGTTGTTGTTCAACATGTTTTTAAGCAAGTTTATGATGGCCTTATTACTTGCTTTAACTTGTCCATTAGCTTGGAGGTAGTAAGGTGATGAGAAGGAATGCTTAATGCCTAGGTCATGAAATTTTTTTTTTCATTTCTTAGCTACTAAGTTGTGGTCCATTATCTATGACTATGGTCATAGGTATACCGAAACAAGCTACTATGTTATCCAGTATAAATCTATAGACTTGTTGAGATGTCATCTTCCTAAGGGGAATAGCTTTAACCCACTTTGTAAAAATATTTGGTTACAGTGATCATAAATTTATGCCTTATGGAAGACTTAGGTGTTATGGGTTGAATGATATCCAACCCACATTGTTGAAATGACCAAGTTATCTAAGTGATGTGTAACTCAGTTGGTGATACATGTATAAGGTTGCTATGCCATTAACAAGTGTCATAGGTCTTAACTTTTTGCAATCAATCATTTTTCATATAAGGCTAGTAATATCCTAGTTGTATAATCTTAGTAGCCATGACTCTAGGTGCTATATGCCCTCCACATACATCCTTGTGAACCTACTCTAGGACTATGCAAATCTCTCTGTGTAATTATCATCATGGCATATGTTTTCTGATATGCTTTTCACATTTGTGTTATTGTAAGTGCTAAAATTAGCAAAATAGGCAATTGATTGTTGAGCAAAAGAGGTCTAAACAAGAGTTGGTATTAGAGCCAAGTTCATGTTGATAGTTACAAAAGGCATGGGGGTTGTGTAGGGTGTAACATGTGTGTGAAGCTGACAGACAAGCATAGAAGTGTAGCAAGACATAGTATATCGTTCTTAAGCTATTTGCATCAACATGAATAATGACAATAATTCTTTATCATGTTCCTTCAATTCTTATACTCATCACTTATTTGAATTTTGTAGAACATTTTCTTGTTCAAGTATGCCACCACTACCCAAACAATAAGAGATCTATTCGATTAGGAAGTAATCACCTCTAGAATTCTTAACTTCAATGAATTTCTGGAATGGGAGCTTAAAATTAGTGGATGTAGTCTTAGATCTATAGCACTTTCCTTTTTCATCCCTAGGGAGGTTAGGAAGTGGATCGTTGCTAGATATAACTATATTTATGTCGTAGAACTAGACATCAACATCCACCCAAAATTTAATTATAGACTAAAGAATCCTTACTAGATAGCCCTAGTTGATAGAAGGTTTAAGAATTTCAAGGATGCTATTATAACACAAACAAAAGGTCATCTAGAATCTAATGCTTTAGTTGTAACTCTCCCCAACTTTACTCTTTCTTTGTGTGACCATAACTTAGCAAATATTATAATGATAATTATTTATATTCCTTTAGATATGAAACATGATAGTATCTATACTACTATATGCACTAGATTAGTTTTTAAACTATTCCAAAGTGTTAGCATTAAAACTCTCCTACCTTTTGGAGAGTAGTTAGTTTCCTATGTAACAACAAACATGGAATATGAATCAGCTTTAAATACAGAGGGTCTACTGATTCATACCATTTATCCCAAATTGGATAACACCCTAGAAGATCTCTATGAACATGTTGTACTAAAGAAATGAAACCATAATATAGGGAAAAGACATTATCAAGTGAGTTTAAAGACTCCAAAATTATTAGAAATAGATCCATTTTGTCCTACTGAGCAAGGTGCATCTTCACATAGGAAAGTCTTATCATCCATTAGGAATCCTTCTGTCTTAGTCCCTAGAAGAAGATCCTTTCATACAACTTGAAGGATGATATAATGATCTTGGCCTTAGAAGAAGTCATAAGAAGAGTCTTTAAGAACCTAGACATATAAATTGCTAGGATAGACTCTAGCATAGACCTCTACTAAGGTAATAATCCCCAAAGAAACACTTGAACAACTAGAGGCTGACAAAATCCCTACCAAAACTATTGAGGAAGATAAAGGTAAGTAACCTATAGAACATGAAGAAAACTCCAATTCAAGTAATGAATTAGAACCCTATACACACCATTCTGTAGTTAAATATGACCATCAATACCACTATGCAGAATGCAATGCTTTACTAGTATGAACACCTTAGAAGAACCTAAGGCCAAAGAGGAGCCAAAGGAAAAGATACATACCCTTTTACAAAGATTATCTGTAGATCCACCAACAAACACCATTAGGTTACAAAATTAGGCTAAATCAAAAATTAGTGATGCACTTAGTTAGGCATATATAATAGAAAATAAGCTATTTAAAAATTCCCAAAAATTAGGTAATGTCTATAATACCTTGAAACATCTCTAGAAGAAGTGGGTTCCAAAAGAAAAGAAGGAAGAGGCATATTAACAAGCCATACTAGAATCTGATACCAATATGGATTCCCCTAGTTCCTCATTGGACCATAGATCTCACTATAGCAAGGAATAAAAGGAAAAATCAAGGGTTAATGTAAATGAAGAGTCAAATTTTGGCCCAATGGTCATCACAGATGACAAAGGAAATGAGAGACAAAGGACAGACTTGGAATTTGAAGAAGAAAATCTAGTGAAGAACCCTGATATCTATATCCAAGCCCCTAAAAACTATCAGACAATAGTCACTAGAATGATTAGTAAGTGCAAAACTACATTTAACTTAGAAAAACTCTCCTTTTAGGAAAGACGAATGGTTATTGATTGAATTATAGGCTTCATAGATCAACAAGTCATGTTAGACAAGAAAACATTTAAGCACGCCATCCAAAATGCCATCTTTAACTTTACAAGTAATTTAAGGCAATGCTGAAACCAAATAGATGTCAATGTTTTTAAAAAAATATTTTAAATGGACCATCTATTCTATTTATTAACCTATAACTAAAGAGTTCTTAGATAAGGATAACTATGTCACTGACTGTAGAGAGCAATATTTTGCTGCTAAGTTACATAGAATTTGGGATGTCCATAGTGTCTTAGACCAAATGGAAGACTGGTATTATTGTGGAAAGATAACCCATGATAGGGATGCAAAGGAGCACCTCATAGGCACTATGCCTTAGCCTTTTTCTAAGAAATACTAGCAAGAAATCAAATATAGAATTAAGACTTTGGATTATATGAGTTTTAATTATATTAGATAGCTTATAGAAGAAGTAAATAGAGAACTATGTAAAGAAATAAAAGTACAAGCAATCATGAAACAAATTAATAATAAATTAGGTAAAATATTCTAACAAAATAGCTACCCTAAAACCCATTGGAAAAATCACCCTAGTACTTCATGTTGTTTAAAACCATGACAAAAATAGTGGAAGCCAAAATGCCGACATTGGAAACCAAGACACCCATCACATCCTCAACCAAAAAAAGGTTTCCATGGAATGTTTAAATGAAGGAAGAAAAAAAATTCCAAAGGGCCAAGTTAAATGATTTATTTATCAAGGGAATCATTTTACTTAATCTTTCCTACAAAAATATAAACATTCTACGCAGGAAAATTTTATAGAACATTATAATTTATTTGAGGAATATTATGATTACATCCTTGATCCCTCTGTTGCATTTGAACATGGTGAGATTTACATTGAGTCTAATGAGTATTGTGAAAATGTTATTAGTGACCCTGAACCCTCATTTTTTGAAGGGTGCCTAGGGTGGGGGTGGGGAAGATAGTAATGATTCTAATGTTTTTTACTATCATATGAACCACAATAGAAAAAGTGGTAAAAAACCTCTTTGTAGGATAATCACATCAAGACCAGCCCACTCTTCATATGTTGAAATCATAGATTCAAAGCCTCTCTTAGAATGACCTCTAGATATGAGTGATCTTGACCCAATAGAAAATGACCCAACCTATCAGATCATAAAATCACAATTAAGAAAATTAGAATTCCAGTTAGATGATACTTCTATAGATGACATCAGCAAGATTATGTCAATAATAAGAAGGATTAAAGAAAATAACCAAGATTTGGATGAACAAAGATATTTAATAGAGGAATGCATATTTAAATATCCAAACTCCTAGCCACTAGAATCTAAGAAAGACCTAAGCTCAGAATCAAAAGGTAACACTGAAAAGGTAGAAGAGGAATAAGAGAAAGAACAACGAATAAATACACTTCTTCTTGATGAATCACTATTATGGGTACATAGGATAGCTCAACTACAAAAATACATACAATGGGAAACAAATGAACTACAAGAGTTAGGAAAGATGGAAGAGAGCTATGAATGGCAGAAGTATGAAGAAGAAACAAAAGCTATGCTTGTAAGTATAGTAAATAAAAATGAAAAAATATCTATGCTACTTTTGTGTACATTTATGATAAAGTTTGAACAATATAAGTCATATCTTATAGAATTTTTAATAGATAGTAGAGTAGAAGTCTATTTGGCAAGATGGGATGTCATTCCTTCACACTTTTGGGAAAATAAAGAAATAACTTTTGGCACTTTCAATACCCAGAAGGTGCCACTTGAATATCAAGCCCTTATTCCAATTACAACTTCTAATAATAAGATATTTTATTTAGATGTTTATCATTACGACATGAGGTCCTATGATCTCTTATTAGGAACTAATAATTTAGAAAGGTTAGAACCTTACACCATAGGAAGTTCTTATGTCATGTTAGCCAATAATAGGTTTGGTAGAAATAATAGTTATAGCCAAAGTTTTCATACTCTTAAGGAAAATAAATTAAACAAGAAGTTATGGATGATTAATAATGTAGAAAATCTCAAAGATTAGTTTGAAGAACTCCACAAACAACCGCTAACTTTAGCCCATGAGGATCCTATCATATTTAGACATAAGAAGCAGCATTGGTGTAAGATTGAACTAAAAGATGATATAAAGATAAAGGCCAAAGCACATCACATAGGAATGCCACCTTCCCTTAAAAAGGAATGTGATATAGAAATTCAAACACTACTAGAAAAAGGATTAATCCAACCTAGTAGTAGTATGTTTTCATGTGTCATCTTTTATGTAAACAAATGAGCAGAATAGGTGCGTGGGAGGAAAAGGATAGTAGTAAATTATAAGCCTCTAAATGATCTCATCAAATTAGTATAACACCCCATACTGAGTAAAGATGATTTGTTCTAAAGATTATTACACACTCATGTTTATTCTAAGTTTGATTTAAAATATGATTTTTGGAAAATCTAGGTGGAAGAACAAGACAAATGGAAAACTACCTTTACTATCCCTGAAGGTATTTACCAATGGACTATTTTATCCTTTGGGATAAAAACAGCTTCTTCCATCTTCCAAAAGACCATGGATGCAATCTTTGGATTGTCTCCTTTTATAATAGTATATATTGATGACATCTTGATTATGAGTCAAACTTCACAACAACATGTAGAACACTTGAAAGTCTTCTTTGATGTTGTAGACAAAAATGGACTGGTGTTGTCCCCAAGTAAAATGCAAATTACCAAGGATACCATTGAATTTATAGGTCTTGAAATATCCCAGGGAACCATTTCACTATAAGACCACATCATTGAAATAAGTAGCAAGTCTCCTAATGAGCTTAGGGATAAAATTTAGTTACAATTCTTCTTAAATGTATTAATGATGTGTTAGGATTTTATAAGCATCTCACGAGAGATCACAAGTTTCTTAAAGAGCAACTCAGTTAAAATCCTACTTCATGGACACAAAAATAGATAGACACTATCATATATTTGAAGAGATAATGTAATAAACTACTAAAGATCCATCTTCCTACATACGGGACACTCATTCTAGAAATAGATGCCTCATATGAATTTTGGGAAATCACACTCAAAGAAGAAAAGAACAAAGTGGTAAGAGTTTGTAGATATGCTTCCGAGAAGTCCACAAAAGCATAACAAAAGTATCATAGTACTTATAAGGAGCTTCTACCTATAGTTAAAGGAGTAGAAAAATTTAGGATATTTTTAGAGAACACTCATTTTATTATTATAAGTGACTTAAAAAATTTTGATAAGTATCTTAGTACAAAGTTTGTTAATAAAATAGCTCATACTAGATTTATTAGATGGGCATTATATTTGACTAACTTTGATTTCTCTACTGAATATATAAATGGTAAGCATAATAGCTTAGCTAATTTCTTGACAAGAGAGTTCTAGCTTAATTAGTAATTTGTTCTTGATACTACTAATATGCTTATTTCTTTTGCAAATATATTAGAGGTTGAAGGATGGTCCTTAAGATCATCTCGTTTTCTTCATTCCTATCATATTATGGAGTCTTACATGCCTTTCTTAGAGCAAGATAGGATAAGGGTCTCTCACAAAAGCATTTTTTATGATTTCCTACATATATTAATAGACCAAGCTCCATACTTTGTGGTTAAGGCCAAAAACTTCTTCTTTCCTTACCTACCTGCTTTTGGTCACATCAATGTTTGTACCTTAGCCGAATTGTGCTAGTTGAATTTCCAAACTCAACTTCTCAAGAAAGTCTTCCATTGGTCCTATTATCATCCTAGTAGGTATCATGTCTACAAGAATGAAATCAATCCATGGGGATGTTTGATGCTAGATAATAGCTTCTGGGACTGGTGGGCCAAATTTGGCCATTCTCCTCAAGTTTACCCATGAACCTATCCTCAACAACTATATGATCAAAGAAATTTACAACATGGAGATTACTTGTATCATAGTCCTACTCGTGAATGGATTTTATCACATATGGATATACTTGATTCTATCTTTTGACATCTATAATAACAAAGAATAGAAACTGGAATTGGCCTAGGGAATTCTCCTTCTATCAAGACATCTACACCACAAACATACATGACCTAACATAGAGATGTCAACATGCTGGTGCTAGACTAAGGACACTTGGTCTCTACCAAATGAATTTGGAGATCCTCTTTCTCTCTACATGAGGTGGAAAATTCCAAACACTCTATCTTCTTAGGGATCTTGATTCTTCCCATAATGTGCTATCATTAGATCACAGCTCATATTTTAAGGAATAATATTAGTATGTTAGCCATAATGTATCTCTTGGCTTGTGACCTACATTATTGTACTAGTTTTAGTGTGGTCTATGTTGACATGCACTTTGTTAGTGCTATCATTGTTCATAGTGCTTTATAAGTTGGCATGCACTCCAATTATGCTTTTCTTGTAGATAGTGTGATTTTTGTACATGCACTTTAGGGTTTTTTTCTCCTATAAAAGGAGGTATTGTGATTACTGAGAGGCATCAAAAATCAAAATCCAGAAAGATCTAATCTTATAGCCATTCAGTTTTCAAACATCTCTTAGTAGCTTTGCTATTTATATCTCTGCATTCCTTTGATTGTAGTGTTAATAATATAAGTAGTGATGTTGTGTTCCAAATATCTCTTTGAGTAATTTTCATCATGGCATATGTTTCTTGATATACTCTATGCATTTGTGTTACTGTAAGTGCTAAAATCAGCAAAAGAAGCAATTGGGCATTAAGCATTGGCATGAGTTTCGATTTTACCCAAGCACACTAACAATATGCCATCATAGGACCATCAACATAATGTGTTATGACTTATGATGACATACTATTTTGATCATTTATGTATAATGTCCTTTTGTGTGGTAGTCAAACCTTATGAAGGTTCATCATGCATAAGATAAAAACTTGATATTATCTTAACATTCCTTCATACAAGCAGTATGAATTATGACGACAAAGGTAGTCATGCATTTCCCAGCATAGTCAACACCCATGGATAGTTTCCCAGGTTCAGTATGATCACTTTTGTGCTCTTGATGTTTTAGATAGTTAGTGCAAGGGGTTGGTATTGAGGATTGGTAAGTTTTGGCTCTATTTTCTACCTTTCAAAAGCTGAAAATGATGTTTCTATTGGTGACTACACTAGGCTAGCATAGTAAAGGTAGGCCTCAACATAACCACATGAAATAAGTAAATCCATGGGGCTTTAGGGTTGGTCCTAGTACTCTTCCAGCTTCCTAGGTCAGTGTAGGGTTGTAGAAGAACTAAATTGACTACTTAGAGGTCAAAATTAGGCAATAGAAGTGGGATTTATGGAATTTCCCATTACACTATGCTAAGCCAATGTAGTTAGGCATGGTGTTAGTGTATTCATAAGGAATTTGGTGTTTTCATGGATAAAACAAAGTGAAATTGTTGCTGGATGAATTGAGACAAAGTTCTAGGCTTCCTAAGTCAGTTGTGGATCATTTTGAGTGGTATAGTACTAGTAAACCTTGTCACTAAAGATGTTTTAACTATGACTATGCTAGGCCAATGTAGTCAAAGGCTTCCCTAGTGTATTCATGCATAAAATATGATTGTAGATCAATTTACATGCCCAATCAACATGATAATGGACTTTTGGGGTCACTGGTGTTGTTGGCTAGGGTTTTAGTGTCAAAATTATCAATTTTGGTGGTTGTTTGGGTCTTGGAATGGCCAAACATATCCTAAATATGCTAGCCCAGTGTAGGCATGTAATTACTAATGTAGTTTAGAGGTTTGTAATGAAAAATGATGGGTTTTGGCTTGTTTCCTAGAGTTTCAAGGTCTAAGCATACTTTGACAGGGTTCTAGGTCTTTTTGAGAGTCGATTTAAGCTACTTTTGGCTCATTTTGGGATTTTCCATGTGGAATAAACTGGCATGCACTAATGACTACATTTGTCTAGCATATTCATGTAATTCCTAGCATAGTTAGCATGCATGGGATGGAAAATGTTAAAATTTAAGGTGAAAATAGGCTCCAGAAGAATTCTAGGATTTTTTTTTACTATAGCCATTCCTTACAATGTTGGTGTTGTTGTGAAATTTTGGGTTATAGCCTTGGGTATTGTTTTGAGATTTTTCTAAGCATGGAATTTAACATGAAGCCTAAAATTTTAGTTCTATACTATCATTTTCATGTTTTTAGTTTTAAACTATTAATTCCATATTTTTGGTTGCAAACTATCATTTTCACACTTTTGGTTTTAAACTATCACCTCTGTTCAAATGTGAACTATTCTGTTTAGTATTTTTTCCTAAGTCTTATTTTCCATGTTGAAGTGTCATATAGGCTGAAAAGGTTGGCATTATAATTGTAATATTTTTAGCTATCTTATGATTGTTACATTTTAATTTTAATTTACAAGATTGTAATAGTTAGGTGTTGGATGGCATAGGACCTTCTTGAAGCCCATCTTGGTTGTTATAGAGCTAGCAGGGCTCTTATGCTGTATTCATGTTCCTAGGCCAACACTCCAACATTGAACATGGAGTGGAAAAACTATTCACTATGGATTAGGCTAGGAGCAAGGGAGTTCTTAGTCTACCTACTATAGAAGTTCAGTGTTATGATTTGGTCACACTTAGCATCCCATACTGCAACTGCTATTGTTGAAACCATTGTTCCTTGCTCTTCTAGCATGATCATCAAGTTCCTAGTTGAAAATCATGCGGTTCATGTAGAGGGTCAAGCACATGATGACATGACCATTGTGGACACTCGAAAAGTATTCAAAATTTGGGAGATGCCCAAATTCAAGCAGGACAACATCCATAACACCTTGTTGGTTGGCCATCGTGTGCATACCTTATTTTAAAGCCCCCTAGCACTATCTACTGAATAGAAGGGTATGTATAATTATTATAATTTTTTTTCAATTTATTGTTATTTATTTTTTGTTATTAAGTTATAATAATTTTCATTGTTTCACTACCTTACAAGTATAGGGCAAATGATCAAGGATTGATCAATGGTGACAATGTTTTACCCTTGGCCCAAATAGTAATGGGGGTGTTTACCAAAAGTCCACTAATAAGGCTTGACATGATAGAACAATTCAAGGATGAGTTTGATAATTACATCAAACATCATCCTAAAGCCTACTGGAGATGTCTCGCAAATGGAATGATTCATAGTGGATGGAAAAACCCATTTCATGATGTAGAAGTGATTCCATCTCCTAGAACTCCTATGATGTCCTTGTCATATAGGTGAAGTGAGTATTTTTGTTTGTTTATTTTAGTTATCTTCATGTTAGTGTTTTCCTAGTTATGAGGTCACTGAGTTATTTGGGCTTTGGTTATTTAAATGGCCATACTAGTTTTATTTTAATCTAGTTGTATTTGTTATGTTTTGTTTGACAGGATGCACCTACATCAAGCCTAATGTGCCATTTTTGTTATGTTTTAGGGGTTATTCCATAAGCTAAAGTGATTGTAATCACTTCAAGACATTTTGACGAGCTGTGAATCCTCAGGTTTGGTGAGGCGAAACTTGCACAATACTTGTTGGTTAACTAGGCATTCGAGTCTCTTCAAGCCAAGATTGTTCATGTGGGCTTACTTAACATCTTCATAGCCCCAAGCCTCATTGTCCCCATTGTAGAAATGGTAAACATAATTGACTCCTTTAGCAAAGGAGTTAAGAGGTTTTTCACCCACATTCATGGTGTGACTATTACCTTGGATGGAAAAGAGTCCACCTTTAGTGATATCTTTGGTACAATCATTATCACCGAAGTAGTGAAGGAGGTAGATTGCTGGGGAGAAGTTTAGGAGTGGTTAAACACTTACTATGATAATAAGGGATTCTCTTTAAGCTAGTTCTAGGTTCCAAAGGCTAGAGAAATGTATTCCCTATTCCGATCCCATGCATTTCCTAAGTTGTTATTGTAGGGGAAGATAATGGATGTTGAACAAGTTTGGACCCTAAAGAAGGTCCTTACCAAAGGCACCCAATACAACTGGGCTACTCATTTGATTTCTAGGATGCATGGGAAAATCATGAAGATTTATGAAAGTCTCATGATGATGTTTCATGTGCTTTTCACATTTTTTATAGTCCACCTTCAGAGATTTTTAAAGTTCCTTGTAGTGAGGAAGGATGGGTGATGGATGATTCAAGACCCATTCCAACTCACTAGGCCTTAGGTAAGGCACCTCTTTTTTACCATGTAGGCCTAGGACCCATAAGAGGGTGTGGGTGAATTATTGTCTATTACCATTAAAGGCTTTGGTGGAAAATGTTGTGCATCCCATGATAGCATAAGGAGAGAACCCCACATTGGGTAGGGAAACATGAAAAATGTGTAGAAGTTGCTTGCTGAAGTTGGGGTTTTAGCTAGAGAAAAATTAAATGGGCCTTTGGTTGATGAGACAACACTAGTTATTGAGGAGCCCTTGAAGAGAAGATTGATCATCAAGCTTAACCAAGTGCATTACGGAGTTAAATGTATATCCTATTTATATTAATATTTTTGTTTTGAAGTAATCATCTTGAGTAATGTAGTTGAGTTATGGTTTTGTCTTAGGCAAAATGTATTAAGTTGTTCTATATTTTTCCATCATTATTCTTGTAGGCAAGTAATAAGAACAAGCAGCCACCATAGTAGTAGCAACAGTTGAGGCAAAATGAAGGTGTCAAGAGGAGGAAGTGTTGTAACATCATGAGGATGAGAGTCTATCTTATCCTCCATTGGATAGCTTTGATGCTTTATTTGGGAACTTACAACTTGGTGAACCTTCTACCATCACACCAGAGGATCTTTTAGGTACTGATGACTTTCATTTTTACATGTTATGTATATTATTTTTGGTGTTTCATGTTCAACCTTGATCATCCGTTGTTAATTGCTTATTATACTTATAATAGCTTCAGAGCCTCAAGCTGATGCTTCCACCTCTATGTTTTGCACAAAACCATGGCTAGATATCCTTAATAAGATTGAGTTCATGTGGGGCATAGCTAAAGATATGATAAACCAATTGTAATAGATAGCTCCACAAGTTGGTGAGAGTTCTAACTCATTTTTCCTTTATCATTTACATGTTTTTAGTTTTCATTTGGTTTTTCATGGTTATATAATTTTTGTTATTTTCCTTTTTTTTAGTTGTTAACTAGTTTTATGTGTCTAATTTTGTTGTTTGTTTGTTGTCATTTATAGTGCCTAAGTTGAGATAGGATCCTAACTGGGTCGTAGAGATTGATGTATTACCTACTCTACCTCTTGATGTGCTAAATGTCCCACATAAGTTGTATGAGGGTGCCACTTCATGTGCACTCTCCTGTGAAAAATCTTTGTGGGAATGCAAACCATCCAATGAGTTCTTATGGGAAAAAGTTGTGGTATTAAAGAAAGAGAATAAGAAGCTAAAGGAGGAGGTGAAGGATCTCATGGAGTTCATGGAGGCCCAAGTGACCAATAGGGACTCTTTGCACACCAAGGAAAAAACTTAGGTATGCTACTAAAATGCGATTCATGGCAAGGTTTCCCTTGCTAAAGAGATCATCAAACAGAAGCTACAAGTGAACCTATTGAACTGCAAGGCTAGAAAAAGGAAAGATTATTGAGCTTGGGACCTTAAGTGGGGCCAAGTGTAAAAGAATCATAAGAGATAGTACAAGGATGAGTGGGATGCCTACCTCAAGTAATTGTAGGATGAATCTATAGAATGGCATCAGTTGGAATTATTTATCAACAAGATCAATGTAGAGGATGTCTACAAGTTAATTGTAGATAATGTTGTTGTAGGAAGCTCCCTTGCTCTTCAGATGACTACTATCTCAAGAAAGGTAACTACCAACACCTTCTCACATGAGCCATCTACATGGAGTGATGTCAACAAGAGCAACATCCTAACTAGTTTTATCTTGGGAATGTAGACTTGGCTAACATGATTGAAGACTAGCTCCTCCACCATTTGGAGGTTGGTCTTTAGACTTTTTCCACAGAGTATGTTGCTTTAGAACCCTCTTAGGTTTGTTTATTTTATCTTTTCTATGGTTTATTCTAGTTTAGTTTTGTTTACTAAGTTGTTGAACACTTAGTTTATATATTTTTGATTACATACATATGTTTTAACTGGGTTTTTTTGTATGTTGATTACTAATTTGTCTTATGTTGTTATGTTGTAGGCACTAGTTAATATAGGTAGCCCTAGTAGTGAGGGTAGAAGTGACCATCCACCTTCTTCTTCAAATGCCCCCTAGCATCACCCATCGTCTATTTTCGGTTGTTCTTGTTGATGACCATTGGTGTTAATGTTGTTGTGGGTAATGTTAGCCAATGTTTTAGTTGTGGACAGTTTCATTTTTTTGGTTTATTATTTAAACATTTTTCCACACCATGTGGATATGGCTATTATGTTGTAGACACTTTAATTTTAAGTTCAAGTTTCAATTTTGGCTATATTGTTCTAACATTATGGTTTTATTATGATTTTACAATTTTATGTTATAATTGTGGTTTAAGGCTATATTGTCTATCGTGGTTATAATGTAATAAATAGGTTGAAATGGCAAGTCAATAAGGTTGTAGACTAAGATGAAAGTAAGTTTAAAAGGTTTTTTGCTAGTTTTAGGCCATGGCGGGCCATGCAGCATTTGCTAGTTTCAAGCCATGGTGGGCTGTGATGTTTTTGCCAATTTAAGACCTTAGTGGGCCTTACAAATTTGCAAAGGAGAACTTAAAAAATTTTTGGTGGGTTTTTCTCATTTTAAAATTTTTATTAGGTTTTTTTAAAGAAAAAGAAAAGAAAAGGCTTTAAAAGTAAAAATGCAAAACAAAAGTAAACTTTAAGCTATATGCAAATATAAGTTTGACATAAAGCAAAACAAAATGACACAAATAGGTAAAATGTAAACTAGACTAAAAGATTATAAGTACGTATGTTTACATGGCCATAGGTGCTTGGGGTAGAAGAATTAGGGGTGTATGTCACTTATGCAAATGTTTCCTAATCTTTGAAATATTATGGAACGTGTATGGCTTATTTTGCATGTGTTAAATTTCCCATCTCTTTCACTAATGATATTAAAGGGGAGTCTTTCCATGGTGCATCAAGAAGTTCATTGTTGTTGGTCTTGGCCTCTTTCACTACCTTGCACATTTCAAATTTATGGCTAATGGCAAGAGCTTCTTATTTAAACTCTACATTAGACCCCTATTCTACATCAATGTTGTTAATCACTAGGGTTATTTCACCTTCATTGTAAGGCAGGTGAATCTCTTGGTGGATAGGTAAAGACACAATTCATAATTAAGCTAGCCAAGGCTTCCTAGGATAAGGTTGAACCCTAGTGTTTTCTCTACTACTAAGAAGTTTTTTCAATTGTTGGGAATTGTTCCCTTGCCACAAAATCTAAAGAGATAAAGCCTTTGACAATGATTGGTAATCCTTTGAAGGTTTTAAGCACTAAAGTCATTATGTGTTGCATTTGCTCTGTTGGGCCTAAATAATCAATGATGGTATTAAGTATACCATGTGTTGCTATCCCATCATCCACATGTACTATATGGACTTTGTATTATCCAACCCTTATCATTATAAAGAGGGTGCCTTGGTTACCTTACTATTTTAGGGTTTAGTCTTGATTTCACTATTGTGAAACACTAGTGATGTTGATCTCACTTCTTTCTTAGGTGAAGATGATACCATCATTGCATGGATGGATTCTTCATTAGTAGGGATGTCCTCACTAATGGATATGTATGTCAATATCTTAACTAGTGTCTCATGGTATGTAGTGGAAGCCATGATAAGGGCATATAGGTTGAGGATTGTATTCTTTTCTTTTAGCAGTTATTTGACATATTCTATCACATTAAGGAAGTCTTTTTTTTGGCTATGGGTTTTTCATTCTTTTTTTTTTTTTGACTTCCTCCATGAGCACCAAAATGTGAACTTTTTGTTTAGGTTGTTGTGTCCTAGCCTCTTTCCCTTTCCCTTGGGATTTAAGATCCTCTCATGGTTCACTGGTTGAAGTAGCCTGGGTTGTAAAGGTTATGGAAATGAATGATATGGGAGTGGGCTTTGGTGGACTGACTTCCATCCATGCCTTGGCTTACTTATCATTCTTTTTTTAAGGTGTCTATGTAGGCTTCTTCCATTACTTGGTTTGGGCCTTCTACTTGTCATCAATTGTTTGAGAGGAAGAAGCCATTGCATTAGCCACCATAAGGGGTTTTTGTTTAGTTGTGTATGTGGACATGGTTGTAGTAGAAGGGGGAGGTAATATAATTATGAAATAATTTATAGAGGGCATTGGTAATGGTATCATTACAATAAAGAAGGACCTTGAACTTGTGGAAGTTGAAGAACCCTTTTCATTACAACCAGGTACCTAAATCACAAATGGTTCCCTCACAGGTCTTGGATCATGGTTAACATTGAATTCCACTATGGTATATGGGCTATTTTTTTCATTTAATGGATCCTTGTAAATGTGCATTGATTGATTTTGAGGCCTAAATATATTGGAGGTGTCAAGAACTAGCTCACTCCTATCTATCATCTTTTAGCGCAAGGTAAAAATTAGGATCATAACCTGGTAACTACTGATAGTGGTAAAAGTGGTCAAGCTTAATATATCTAGGTACCAGAGGGTCATCTTTAATTGCTTGAGTGGGATCTTTGGCTATTTTATATAGCCTCTCATGTGTTTTATGAGCATTTTCAATAATTTTCTTATATTGTATCCTCCCACTCTTTAATGGTTGATCTAATAGTTCTGATGCATTTAAGGGTAACCTAGTATATTTGGTTCGATATTTTTTGTCAAAGTTGGGCCTCAAAGTAGTTAATGTAGAGGCCTCAGATGTTGAAGTTTGGTTGTTATTATTATTAGAAGGGGCTTTGGGTTGGTTTGTTCTTGGCCAATGGGTGATTGTCCTATTCTCTTTCACCATGGTGGCCATAGCTACATTGTTTTGCCTTCCCCTCACCTTGTCCTTTCATGCATGTTCATTTTTATATGCCATATGGGCAAGGTCATGGCTAGCTTCCATGGCATCCTCTATGTTCTTGGTTTGCAAAAAGGCCTAATTGAGTGACCATGGGTCAAGTTAGTACAAATTTAACTTGATGAAGTTGTTAACCATCCCTTTGAAGATAGCTAGTAGGTGAGTTTCAGTTATAGGTTCTGGGATTTTGTTGAGGAAAGCATTTCATCATTAGATGAACTCTTGCATTGGCTCAAGGGGTCCTTGCTTGACCTTCATTAATTGGTTAAGGATTGTATTAGGTTTCAAGTTGTACTTGAAATGGTTAATGAATTGTAAAATTAGGTTGTCCAAGGAGGATATGGATCCTCTTGGAAAAGCATGGTACCAATCAAGCACTTTTTCCATAAGAGAGAAAAAATTCTCATGGTTATGTGTGGCCAAGCTTGTAGTAACAAGCACTCAAAGTGGAAGGTTATGAGGTGTGAGTTAGGATCATCCTTGCCATTGTCCTTGGTGAATTGTCGTATAGGGACACTAGGAGGAAGAGTTAGTGGTGGCACCTTAGGATTAATGCGATTGTCCTAGTAGAAATCCATAATCTTGATAGTCTAGGATGTAGAAGCCTTGAGCCTCCTTGACTCTTTAGTTAAGTCCTAGACCATCTAGAATGCTTGATCTAGTCCTTGTAGTGGTGCTATTGGTTGTGGGATTTGCATAAAAGGATATGGTGTGTATGCTGGGAGGCCTACAACTTTATAATAGGCTGCAGCAATGAGGAGAAAGGTTGTATCATTATAGTAGTGGGTGGACTAAACAAAGAAAAATATGTTTATGCCAATATTTGGGGCATGAAGGAGACAAAGGGTGTATGTGATCCTTGGATCACTTGAGGTCTCATAGTGGGCTCAATTTGTGTGTAAAGAGCGTTAGTGGTAGTCATAACCACTGAGGAGGGCTACATAGATTATGGCTATGTGATGAAAGGCATGGAGAAGAAAGGTTATAGACTATGACATCGATTATGTTTGGTGCACTTTGATAATGGGCATTGGTCCAAACATGGTCAGGTAAGGGGGAGGTGAGGCTTAAAGAATCTATCCTATAGAAGAGATAAGGAGGGTTCATGTAGGCATCATGGATTTTGGGGTTGATTATTGGAAAATCCCCTCCATGAGGTTCTCATGTTTGAACTTAGCTTCAAACTCATCCTCTTATTTTTGTTGCTTATCTAAGCTAGCCTTCCCATCCCCTTCATACATCTCAATTAACCAAGATAGCATCCGATCGTATGTTTCTATGAGGGGTATTTTATCATATGGGGAAGGTATGTATTCCTTTCCATTACAGTGTATAAGCTAATATTCCCTTTTGGCTTCTACTTTCATTCTTGGAATCAACATGCCAACTTGAATCTTAGCATAAACAAAGTTATAGTGATCTTCATTTGTCACTAAAAACTCTAGGATTCATCCCCTAAGCTGTAGAAATTACCTACATTCCACTACAGTGGGGTCCTTAGGGTCATAGAATCTTATGGCCTATTGACCAGATCTGCTATCGATGAAGTTAAATGGTAAAATAGTAGACTGGTTGAATGACATTGTCAAAGATATGGTTTTAACTTTTTTACTACTTTTAGTAAAAAACATAGTTAATGGAATTATCCACTAATGTAGTTAGCTATAAATGGAAAGGTAGTGAGGAACTACTACTATAAAATACTACGCAGTAGATGGTTGTGTACTTTGCAGTAGACAAGATAATTACTAACCAACTATGCTAAGTGGTGAGAGTGGAAAAATGATTTTCTTAGTGAATGAAATTAGGTTTTCAAATGGAAATTGGGTTAGTGAATGAAATTAGGTTTTCAAATGGAAATTGGGTTTTTGAATGAAAAATAATTTTCACATGGAAACTTGGTTCTTAAATGGAAATGGTTTTTGGAATGAAAATGGGCTTTTTTTTATAGGTAAACTACATTGGTTTCCAAGAAACCAGCTACTACTATGAAAATATAGTAGACACACCCAACTCACTTGCCACAACTACGTTGAGGTATGTGGGAAAGGGTTTGTGCTACAAATGTTTGTTTTAATGGGATATGTTGGTAGGTTTTAGAGTTGGAAATGTAAAGGACTTGGTTTTTTATGCAAGATTGGGAAAGGGTTTATGGCTAAGAATTTGAGTGGAGGCCCTTCTTTTAGCACTAGAAAACTATTGAACCTAGAATATTTGGTTGCTAGAAAAAAAATCAAAATATCCTAGGAACTCCAAAAAAAGGAAATCAAGGCACCCTAGATGCTTTAGTCGATCACTGAGGGACTTATGGAATGTAAATGGAAACATAGTTGAAAACGGAAATCATAATGTAAACGAAAATGTAAATGGTGGTGAAAATGAAAAAAAAATTGTAGATCCATAATGAAAATGAACATAGAAATGAAAACATAAATAAAAATCTACACAAAATGAAATGTAACTTTATTGAAATGGAAAATAAAGTACAAGGTTCAAAAGGTATAGATTTTTGTGCTAGGTGCAGAAGAAGTCATTGAGAAGGAGCTTGAAGTTCATTGGAGCTTTCTACACTTAAACCCCACAATTTGGACACTTACCAACTCTAGTTTCTATTAACTCCATGCTAGTTTTCACTAGGATCTGCAACTATAGTCACAAATGGTATCCCACTTTGGTGTAGCGGTATCATGTTGGGAATCTCTATGCTCATCATATATACCATGTTTTAGTAGGAAATGGTGATGTTTTTAATTTTGATAGTTGCATCATTTTGATGATTTTTTTAGAGGAGATAATTTTTCCAAGTACCACTTCTCATTAGTTAAAATAGTGGACTAAAGAGGAGATGCCTTTAGTTGCTCATATGGAGAATAAACTTAAAGAAGGGTTCAAAGCTAGACTCTTAAAAGAGAATACTTTGAATTTGGTTGGTCTTGATCTTGGTTAAGTATGCCTTTTTGAAGGTCATCTTTAGGTTTGGCATTAGTTGAGGCACCTCATATTATACATATTGACCTATGTGTGCTAATAGAATCTACTTAATAGATTCTATGTATTTTTCCTTGGTTATGGATTTTATGGCATGAGTTATTTCATGTATCTCTTCCTAGTCACATCCACATCCTCACATATCTTGTACACCTATTCATCTTTATTTTTTGGATTGTGATAAATCTTGTACCTCTAGAATGCATTTTAATACCATCTTCAATTACATTAATGATCAATTATTAGTTTTTGAAATATTCCATAGTGATTTTATTCTTAATCAGCCTTTGTGTAACCTTAATTTTAGAAATCTTAGCATCTACAACCTAGGGTAATTGCATTTTAATGTTCTAGATGTAATAATATGATGAGGATATCTTAATTTTTACTAATTTTAACATTTTTTTTAATGTTAGTTATCTTAGGAGTTCAAAAAATAGGATTTTAAACATTTTTCAAATTAAGGTTTGGTGATCACCACTATGTAGAGCTTGAGTGTAGGAGCTCACATGTTTTTGAATGGCATGAATTAGACATATGGTTCATAAGATATGACTTGTAGAAGATCTAGGCTTTAAAAACTGATAAAAATTGCTTGTATGTTTAAAGAAAAATGAAAAATTATTTTTTAAAATGGCACATATATAGCATTTTTGAACTATGTTGACATTAACACATTTATGGGGTTGTCTCAACTAAGTTTGTTGTATCAACATTACAGTGTTGATGTTGCTAGTAAAACAGAATTTATATCATTTTTATTGATTTTTGGAAGAATGAAAGCTTTTGAATTGGAATGAGATCACATGGAAGGATCTGAGCCATGGAGGAATTCATGAATACATAGGATGACTTTGAAATGATAATTTTATATGACTTGTTGTCTTAGAATTTGTTTTTTAAAAGATGTTATGTGTCATATTTTAAATAATATTAAGAAGAAATGACTAAGTGGTAATGCATGGAGATAAAGTAGTAATGCTATGATGCTTGGAATGTGTGAAGTTGGTTCTTAGAGAAGATTTCTAATAGTTGTATAAGTGGCTTCTCCTCAAAGTAGGCTTCTACCTAAAATGCCCTTGTATAACCATTTTGTTGAGTGTCTGTGGATGCTTAGGAAATTAAATGTTGAGCTAATTCTTATTTCAACTACTTATGTCACTAACATTCTTATAACTTGGCATTATACTAAAAAAACCATTAAATTTATAATCATACATAGAAGTGAGGTGTTATGGAGTTACAAGAAATTGTAGAAGTGGAACATAAGGTATCTTATCATGGTTATAATAGATCCTTAGCATGGAGCATGATTAAGAATTATCATCATTCAACATTAGTACTATCCTTTAATTTTTATCTTGCATGTTGAGATTAATTAGATGTTCTTACATTTGAAACTTCTCCTTCATCATTTAAAATTAGTATAATTAGGGTAGTACCTCTTATTAATAGAGGTGAGGCAATGGATAATGGGGTTTCATTGCTTTGTACAATTATTCCTTCCATAATATGATAGTATACACACAATATCAATAACAAAATTGGTTCCTAAATCAAATTTAGTAACTTTATTAATAAAAAATTATCAAAATCAATTGTAATCATAAATGACATGACTTAAGAAAAATAGAAAATATATATAATGACTGTAAAATATTAAGAAATAGGAAATATTCCAAGAAATAGAAAAAAATAGTAAAGAAATAAGAAAGTTTAGAAAAAGGCATAAAACCAAAAAGTGTAAAATATATTGATGATATTTCAATTAGGATGGGTATCTCCATCATGACTAAGGTTGATAGAGTGAACTTTGGCAATGGTAGATGTTGAGGGTAAGTTGGTGGTTTCTTAGTTGTCCGTAAAAAGTTTAACTTATTACCTATTAACAAGAATAAGATTTTGTGAATTTTGAGGGTGGTATATTTTCATGATACTTTATTTAAATGTAGATTGAATAACATAAGATCCTTTTCATAACATTTGAAATTTACTACATTATAACATGAGTAAGATTTTAGTATATGCCTTTATCTCCTTAGTTAAATTCTATACATCTAATCATGATATTATATTGTTTTTTGGTGTATCTTTTATGGATCTCATTCAATATTACTAAACTTTGATTTTCATCTAGCATGTTAAAATTCATTGAATGTTCTTTTTATGTTAGACAAAGATCAAGGTGAAGTTTGCATGCTATATTGATTATACAAAGTTATGTTTGAATGGGTAACTTAGAAAGCATTATATGAAATAATTCATATGGAGAATAGCATTTAGATATTTTTTTTACATGGAATGATAGGCTTATAAGGAATCCTTTAGTTTCATGCTCCAATATTTCCTATACCTACTAATGACCCTCATAAGGATGCATGTAATTTTTCTATTGGTTATCTTTACTTGATCATTTTCTTGGGGGTGATAGGGTGTTTTTAATTTATGCTCAACCCCCAAATGTTGCATCAATTTCTTAAAGGTAGAACTTGTGAAATAAATATCATTATATAAATTAAGTTCCCTTCACACACCAAACTTATTAACCACTTGTTGTTGAAAAAACTTTGTGGTAGTTTTCATAGTGATATTAGATACTACTCCTACTTCTACTATATCATACAACAGTGCATAACAATAATAATGTAGGTAATCTTATTTGATGTGGATGCAGTGGAACCTATAAAATCTATTATCCAAAGATCAAATGATTTTAGTGGCTAGATTCACTACTAGGAGCCTTTAAACCTTGATGTTATTCCACCATCTCCTTGACATCAGCATAGAATTTGGCAAACCGATGGGTATCCTTAAGGATGGTAGGCCAAAAGTAGCTAGCCATGAAAATATTAATAGTTGTTCATATTCCTACATAATGGACTTTATAAGGCCATTCATGATCATCCTATGGTGTTTTTGATTGACATTCTTTAGGTACACACTAGCAAACCAAGCCATATACGTAGATTTCATAGAGGTTGCACTCTATCTTCATGTAGTATTTGGATTGGTATAGGAATTATTACTTCCAATGCTTATCCCATTTAGCAGGAACCCTTTGCTTGAGCAGATATGTAAGGTATTTAGCATACCATGGTTTGATAGGCTATGATGCAATTGTTGTGACTTTTGGAATGGCTAGTTGATATAAAAATTGATTGGAAAATGACTCTTCATTAAGATTGTTGACCAATACTACCTGAGATAGATGTTTAGAAATGATGTTCTTGGTGTCTTTTTAGTCAATTATCATGATATTAAATTATCCTTCACATGAAACAAGGGCTAATTATGGGCTTGTTCATGAAAGACTTGATTACAATGTTTTTATATCCACACATTTTAGGTTCACAATAACTTAAAAAAATGTGGTTTTGACATTGTTTCGTTCAAGTTCAAGCTTCAAAAGATCTAAAAATAATGCCAGGAGACACATTCTTAGTCTTTAGAGGTCTCTAATAACAATCCTAGCTAATAACCTAGTGCATGAGCTCCATTGTTGATGATCCTAAAAAAGCTTAGGAATAAATTTTTTTTGAGTATTAGAGGTGACACTGATGTCATGTCAACATTACCTTTGGAGCATTGATCTTGTGTCAACTACAATTCTAGAAAGTCCTTTCTATGTCACTTATATCCAAATTTCCTTTTAGCCTTAAATTTGATAATGTAGAATCTCAAATGGTTTATCTGTTGGCGACCATTTGGGACGCGACCGCCAACGAGTGTCCTCGAACAGGATTTAGGTGCTTGTTGGTCTCTGGCAACACCAAGGCCCAGATACCTCCAAATAGACTCAGTAGTTAATGTGAGTATGTGTGT